>OY726520.1:53986393-54176393 GCA_963383655.1 Bathymodiolus septemdierum | reverse complement strand
ACATGCGGAATGCATTACTTCAAATCACAGGAATAGTCCAATTGTCAAAAACAAATTCCAGTGATAATCATATTTATCCTTGTAGTACATATTGTTTTATTGTTTCTGGTGATGATTTGTCATAAATATGGATGAACTACTCTTCAATTATCATCCTACTAATCAGCCATAAACAGCTAAAATCTAATGTTTTACGTCTAAGTGTTAACTAAGCACCATGGACAGAAAAATATGTGATGAATAATTTATTAGGGTACCATGTATTTTACAATTATTTATTACTTAAAGATAAAACGTAATTACTTTTGGGAAGGACGATAAGTACTTTCATGGCCATCATCTCCAGGTACACTCAAAGTCCAAAGACTGGAATACCAAATAATAATAAAAATACTTGGGAGCAATGAAACCAAAGGGCCTAAAACAGGATAGCCAAAATTAGCCTAAGGTCAACTATGCCTGAGGGACGGGATGACGCACTTACGAAAACATGCTAAAATAGAAGGAACAGAGCAAGAATAAGATAATCAGGATAAGCAAAACAACACCCACCAGTTGAGTACGAAATTATATATAATAAATAAAATATGTGAGATTGAACAACACGGACAAAAACAAAAACACGAAAGTGAGACAAAGTACTTCAAAATGAAAACTCCTTTTCCATTCTTTGCACTAGTCGTGAAATCCTCATTTACAAAGTGAATATATTGCACAAATTGGATCGGAGGAGATCAGGTTCTGATATGACACATCTAGAACATGCCTGCAAGCAGCTGTGGCATTGAAATGGTGTAATGGTCGGATAATATGTGATGAACACATCACTTGGTAAGAAATGATTACATTTGTTCAGATAGTTGGTATTCCTGGAAAAAGATGACTAGACAGGTATTTCTACTTTTATATTACATTAGTTATTAGTAGTATATGCTAGGACATTTTAGGCAAGCTAGAAAAACCTAGGGCCCCAGGGGCCAAGATGGCGGCCGAAAGGGAATCCCAAAAATAGCGGGAAAACCCTAAAATTAAATATAGAAAACCTCACCCACCGATTCGATCAATCTCTCATACAGAGTTGTCGGTTCTTGCAGGCTCTCTATCTCTGCAAACGTCTCAAAAGTAGTCCCAAAACACGTGATAATGTAACAAACGATCATGTGACAATTGTTGATGTAAATATTCAAAAGCTTGCCTTTGACAGTCCCTCAACACGATGTTCTTGTCATAATCTTTACCAATTGTATCTAATGTTGACATTTTATCGGATGAATAAGTAAACCAAATTACTCAGAATAGGAACACGTTTCAGAAAAATATAGTCCCTATAAATACAGCTTTTTTAAAATGGTATTTCGCCTCAAATAAAATCATATTTCACGTCAAAACTAAAGATATATGCAAAAAAGACGAATAGAGTCTTAGAAGCAAAATCTAGAGTATATCAATATTTTACAAAAATCTTGTAAAATCGAGACGCTTACAGAGATAGAGAGCCTGCAAGGACCGACAACTCTGTATGGGAGATTGCGATTCGACGTCATAATAAGGTGTGCTATATAATCCGATTAAAGGTATGCAGCGCATTGCGTCATATTTAGACCAATGAAAAATAGGAACAGGATTATATTACCTAATAAGGTTGCAAATATCCTTGTACACAAATCCGTTTAAGGACATGTTGTTTGCTTATCCGGATTGATGACGATGCATACGTTTGCAATGCATTGCCTCATTTTTCGACCAACGATAGTTTTGCATATATAAAGCAAGACATATTATTTTAGTTTGGTTAGTTATCAAACACATGCCTAAAAATGTTAGAATGTGATTCAATTTTCATCAATCTAAACATCGATATTATAATGTCAAATTATTACAATATGAATTATTTTGTATGAATTTAACGAGATTAAGTTGTCAAAAAAGGATTAACTTCGGAAAATTATACTCTCGGGGATTAAGTTGTAAAAAAAAAAGATTAATATTGAACGACATATACAACCCTGCACACAAATCCGTTTAAGGACAGATCGTTTGCTTATCCGAATTATGACGATGCATACGTGTGCAGCGCATTGTGTCATATTTCGACCAATGGAAGTTCTGTCGGTGTGTATGTTCGATGAGAGTGGGGGGAGATAACTCAATGTGTATGTTCAAAGGGAAGTAACTATATGTTTCCAGTATGGTTAAACGTATTCAAAGGGAAGTAACTCTGAGCATAACACAACGACACGATTTCGTTCGTATCATTTATTACGTATAATACATTCTATAATAAAGGCACGGCAATACTTAACAATATACAATAGTCGTTTTAACACGATTTCGTCCGTTTATTAAGTACAATACATTCTATAATAGGGACATTTACCAAGACAATGCACGACAAAATACAATTTTAACAGTTCGATTGTTTATTAAGTTCAATACATTCTATCATAAAGACAATTACAATGCATGACAATATACAATGTTAACAGTTAGATCTTAAAATTTTGTCCTCGTTTCCTTTTAAATCAACGGTGGAAAAGTCTTTCACTATGTCCGGCAATTCCATTCCTCGATGTCTCCGTTTGAAGTAGTACAGGCAATACAGGCCGCAGGTGTCGGTGTCGTCGGGTTGGATTTGAGACGAACAGTAGTAGTATTGCGGTCCGTTGACGATCAGGACGTTGGCGAAACGGCGGTGATACGCTTCCGGTGCGTTTCCCAGCGAATCGAAAAATTCGGCTGGTCCCACGAGGGGAAAGTGAAACGCCACCCACTGACTTCTGCCACGATCGCACGTGTCCGTATTGACGATGAACGTGCGGGGCCTGGCTCCCACGTGGGCCTGTAGCTCGTCGGCGCAGCACACGGTCACGAGATAGTCCTCTATCTGGAGATTGGTCATCCCAGTCTCCACTTTTCTTCTCTTGAGTCACGGTCTTTCGGATGACGTCGTAAAGGGGTTGCCATCTCTTGTACAACCAGACGATTCTCTGCGGCAGTGGCGGCACCTTGGTCCGACAGTTTTGTAGCAGCGTTTTAACGAAATACGTCTTTATGCAGCCGGTCGGTCCCGTAATGTTTGCCGTGAACGGATGTTGGAAACGAAACTCGTTCTCTACTTCATTGGTGGCGGCGGTGGCGGTGGTGGATATCCTCGATTGCTTATATGACTGTAATGGTGATGGCGGCGACGGCGGTGGTGGTGGTGGATATACATGATGGCTCCTTGACTGCTTGTATGTTTGTATTGGTGATGATGGCGGCGGCGATGGATACGTACGATGGTTCTGTGGATACGGTTGACTGGTTCCGTGTTTGTTTCGAAAATGTCTAAGCATGACGTCTCGCCTCGAGAAGGTCTTGTCACAACTGACGCAAAACATGATGACCAATTATCGAAGATAAAGTTTCTTTCTCTTGTAAACTTTCTTCTTCGTAAATATATAAGAGAGAGCGACGAGTACCGCCTCTTATATACTGTATTCCTGATATATCTATAAGATGACCAAAAAAAAACAACAAAATGCGAGAACGATGGAGCAGTTTTACGTATTTGCCAATAGCGAAGATTCACTGAACATATTTACCGATAACGCAGGAGGACGATTTCGAGTCTATTTTCCAAACCCTTACGTCTTGGACGGAACGTGGGAATGCGCACTTCTGGAGGGCATGTGTTTGATAACTAACCAAACTAAAATAATATGTCTTGCTTTATATATGCAAAACTATCGTTGGTCGACAATTGAGGCAATGCACTGCAAACGTATGCATCGTCATCAATCCGGATAAGCAAACAACATGTCCTTAAACGGATTTGTGTACAAGGGTATTTGCAACCTTATTAGGTAATATAATCCTGTTCCTATTTTTCATTGGTCTAAATATGACGCAATGCGCTGCATACCTTTAATCGGATTATATAGCACACCTTATTATGACGTCGAATCGGTGGGTGGGGGTTTTCTATTTCTAGCTTTAGGATTTTCCCGCTATTTTTGAGGATTCCCTTTTGGCCGCCATCTTGGGCCCTGCAGCCCTAGGTTTTTAGCTTGCCTAAAATGTCCTAACATATACTACTGTTATTTGATAATTTGATGTTCCAATCTTTTGACAATAAGCATACCTGATGAAGCTAATCTACTGGGTCGATATAAATGCTGGTGGATTATTAGTCCCCGATGGCATCATCAACCCAGCAGTCAGTGCTTTGTCACTGACATGGTAGGTTAGATATCTATGTTTTTATTAGTTGAGATAGTTTATGTATTACTGAAAAAAAATGATTTGACAGATATTTCCACCTATGCATTACATTAGCTTCTGTAATCAGTATATTCCTGAACAATCGTTTTAAAAGATATTTGTTCGTTTAGAAAGCCGTGATAATTAGAACAGGCACCAGTATTAACTGATATGTGAACACTTCATATGCGGGGTAGACAATGGCATGTATTGTTTAACTAGTACTGTAACAATGGAAATATTATAAGAAAACTGAAATCATTGATATCACTTTTAGGAGATAGTTGTCACTTTGTCAATTAATAATAGCATCGTCCCAACCTCATTAATCTTTCATTGTAAAAGTAATTTAACCTCGCCACTTTATATTGAAGTGCCTGCACCAAGCAAGGAAAGTAAGCGGTCATGTATTTGTGTGTTAGTGGTCATGTATTTGTGTGTTAGTGGTCATGTATTTGTGTGTTAGTGGTCATGTATTTGTGTGTTAGGGTTATCGATTTTGTCTCTTTCTACGATTTTTCTATTAGTTTTTGGAACTGTTTCGACAGTGTGGTATTTTTTTTTGTTTATCATTTTATTGTCCACATCAATACAATCAATACACATCTTCATTATCTTTTAGCTTAAAATTACTGTTTAACATTAAAGTATGAAAGTATCAGCAAGATAAATTGAAAAAAAAAATCAATTGTGGCACGTGTAAATAAATAGAGAGAAAAATAACACGTTTATCAGATGAATTAGTTAAACATATTCGTTTCTCTGTATTTAGATGTATTATTTACCTATTTTATTGTTTACATAAAATCAAAACCCATTGTGATATTGACACACGAGTAATTAATAACTGGCATTAAAACGTAGATATCCAATTTAGTAGATTGATTTGAAGAACTACGGACGTACATTTTGTCATTAATTCAGTTTAATTTTTTTTTTTTGCTGACATGTGTCAAACTTACAACAGAGATTGCCGGATAGCGTGGGATGTAAGGTAAAATGTCACCTGGAATCGCTGGCATGCGAGCATACAATTATTGCCTGCACTTAAGCAAGTTAAGGTGAACATCATAATTGTTCACCCGAGGGGTGTTATTTTCCCCCGAGGGCTTTAGCCCGATGCAAAACAACATCCCAAGGGTGAACAATTATGATGTTCACCGCAAGTGCAGGCAATAATTGTTTTATTATACCGAAACTCTATTTACAACAATGTTGGATGCAATAAACACTTATTTGTGTGTTTTTATCTTGTGTTTTCGTCAACTTCATATTTGTGTTTTTAACTTCCGGTCAAGATTGTAATTCCGGAATGCAAAAACGGATACATTTCCGGACAGACATAGAACATAACATTTGTCGACCGGTGAACAACATTGATGTTTCCCTAGGGTACCAATTTTGTAAAAACATCACTTTTATTTTATATATAATATATAATGTAAGGTATAATATTATACAATTATTGCCTGCACTTAAGGTGAACATCATAATTGTTCACCCGAGGGGTGTTGTTTTCCCGAGGTAAATAATGTAAGGTATAATATACTAGTTTGTTTTTATATGTATTGCCGTTGGACATCCAGTTGTCAAGAGAGAAGGTTTGATATCCCATTAACCGGTTTAACCCCACCACATTTTGTGCCTGTCCCAAGACACTACCTGGATCTCCAACGGAACATGTCGTGGTCTTTTTGTGTTTAGTGAGTTCAATTAAGATGAAAAGTGGCTGTTCGTTTTGTTGATATTGGTGGAATTGATGACCACTGCTTAACAACCTTTCTTTTCATAATATAACCTACTGAAATTGAACAGTAATCTATAATTACAACATGATGGGGGTCAAAGGGATTGTGGAAGTTGTTGAATGTTAACGAATGTGTCTCTTTCAAAAGCTTAATTGAACATTACCAAGTATTGATAGAAAAATATATATCCAACAGACTGAAAAATGTCAGCATTTCCTTTAAGTGCAATTCTACGGAAGCATCTATGTAAGACATGGCACCATAACCATTAAGAAAATTAGGAGAATATTATTTTACATATGACTTCACAGCTTTTTGGGAGTTGACCTTCACAATACAGAACCGGTGGTGTGATAGTTAATACCGACGACGCGAGTGCGATAGCTCGGCGGTTCCATCTCAGACCGACTAGAAAGGAACCAAAAAGAGGACGTGTCGTGCGGCCGAAATTAGATATCTACGCTTCTAAAAGCCATTGTCATCAGAAAGCTTCGTTTTCTAGCTTCAGCTATACATTATGATAATTATAAGTATGCATGTCTTGAGACATATCTTAGGATAGGTAAAGAGATATATATTATTCTCAATTTATATATGTTCGATTTTATCGGTTTCATATTTTTTATTTGTTGTCTGTCAAATGAATTTCTGTTTTAGATCAGCTTTCTAAAGAGGAGATATACATAAACACGAAACTGGTTATTAAACCGAAGACCTTTGAGAATAAATGATTGAAAAGTTAATTGTCCGTGTATTTTCATCAAAAATGTATTCATTTTATTATCTGATAATATTCTGTATTTCTGTTATCACTGCAATTCGAGATTTATTACCACATTAAGCTTATGTATCTTTGCATAACTCAATTTTAATCTTCTGGATATTATGGTGTTGCCATGACTGCACAGAGTTAGATCATATGGTGATATTGTCTTATTCTAATTTTCAATAACATGTTTTCAAATTAGGTGATGCTCTAAACTGATTTTATTATTAATGTGTATTGTTTAAACATGTGAAATATGTCTGTGTTTATTCTCGGAATTGCCACGACTACACAGAGTTTGATCATAAGGTGATATTGTCTTCTTCTATTTTCAATTACATGTATTCAAACTAGGTGATGTTCTAAGCTGATTTTTTTATTAATTTGTATTGTTTAAAAATGTGAGATATTTGTGGGTTTTTTTCTCTCTCCCTTTATTGGCGTTGCCATGACTACACAGTTAGATCATAAAGAGATATTGCCTTATTCTATTTTCAAACTAGCTGATGCTCCAAACTGTTCTTATTATTAATTTTTATTATTCGAAAATGTGAAATATTTATGTGTTTTTCTCTTTATTTGGTGCTGCCATGACTACACAGAGAAACTGATTTTATTATTAATTTTTATTGTTTGAAAATATGAGATATTTGTGGGTTGTGTTTCTTTAATTCATTCGAAATGTGTTGATTGAATCCATGGAACCCGTGACCGTGATCGTATGGTATCAAGATTTACCAATCACCATGAGGTGTGAGAGTTTGATTTCTGTCAGCAGTAAAGTGTACTTGAAACAACTTTGCGGTATGTCAAACGGTTTTCTCCGGGTATTCTTGTTTCATCCACCATTAAAACTTACTGCCAGGATATAACTTGAATTTTGTTGAATATAAACGTAGATGTCTAATTTAATGCGCAAGACGCGTTTTTTGGAATTTGAGTGAGTGAGAGAATGTTACTTGACCCCAAATTAGCAATTTGTCAGCTATAGCATGGCGAGAACGAGTTACATTAGATACTGATGTCCACTTTGTACTAGACAAACACGCTTAGCTGGAGTTTTATAGTGTTAGCTCACTGAAACAACAGTCCGTGGGGAGACATGCAGCTTCACTCGGGCACATTATCCTGATATCGAGCCAACCAGGCTTAGCTCTTTGTCCTTAATACTGCGCTCTTAGCAGAGAAGCAACAAGTGCATATTTCATAGTCTTTGGTTTAACCCAATCGGGGCTCGAACCTACGATGTACCACATTCGAGGCGAGCACATCAAGGAGAGCTTGAAGATACCAAAGGGGTTATCAGAATCCGTAAGTCGAAGAAGAACAGACAACACAATGGCCAAAAGACAAAGCACAAAAGGTACAAACAACCATCTACAAAACATGCACATACAACTACAATTACACCACCGATGCGGTTTTCTTGAATTTGATAGTGGGATTCACACTTATTATCATTATCGATTGAAGCTCCCTGCTCCATCATTGATCTTCATTGTTAATAACCATACCATCAATAATTTATCTATATCATTATTTTAAGCTTATCGATTTTTATCATTAAACATTTCTGAAAATTATTGTATAAAACTAACATGAATAGAAAAATCACAAAATGAATTAAATTGCTAATAAAAAAAAATACCAATGTCAGATAATTTACTTTAAATTTTTTAATTTTTCTGTGTTTACATACATCATCCATACAATAATTTTAAATTTCACTGTAATATAGACCTATAGACGTGATTAACAGAACAGCAACAAGCATTTTATACATGTATATATCTTAATTCACTCTATGCAACTTTACCATTGCAAAACTTATTTAATAAGATTTTGACTAGACTTTAAATACCAAAATCATATAACTATAGGTAAGCATCGCATAAACAAATATGTGAAATAGTTACTACAGCTTAAAACGGAATGTAATGTGAATATAATCTCATCATCACAACAAATCATTTATCAAAGCTCTGTATTTGAATAAGAAGCAGGAACTTGTTTACACTTCGCGGAGCACCTGAGTTCATCCCGTTTTTTTGTGGGGTCCATGTTTCTCATTGTTTTAGTTTTTTTGTGTTGTCCTATTATGTGTCTTTAGGCTCTGAGTTCCGCGTTGTGATGTCCGTTACGATTTCCACATAAAAACGATGTTCGCTTCTTTTTTACCTCCAGTTGTTTGTAGAAGGGCTCATGTCTTATTTGCGTTATTTGAATTTGTTTGCGTATAATGGTGCCCAACACATAGTGTGTTTTTTTGCTTTGGTTTTCTTCGTCTTGTGAACCCTATGTTGCCAGTTTCTCTGGATTGTCCATTTTTTTATTGCCCCTTCGGTGTTCTCTAACGTGTATTTCCACAATTGTTCAATATCAATATAACTCAATAGCTGTATGAATTTGAACCCAAACGAGTGCCACTAGCGAAGCAAGAACTGCTTACTCTTCCGGATGACAAGAGTTCATCCCCAGTGTTTTATTATTAAGTCTTTAGTTTTCTATATGTTTCTTTGTAAATTTTTTTTTTTCTTTTGACAATTGTCTGTCCTTCTATTTACATCTTCTGATTACATCTTTGGTATCTTGTCTGTCCTTCTATTTGCATCCTCTGATTACATCTTTGGTATCTTGTCTGTCCTTCTATTTACATCCTCTGATTACATCTTTGGTATCTTTTCTGTCCTTCTATTTACATCTTCTGATTACATCTTTGGTATGTTTTCTGTCCTTCTATTTACATCTTCTGATTACATCTTTGGTATCTTGTCTGTCCTTCTATTTGCATCCTCTGATTACATCTTTGGTATCTTGTCTGTCCTTCTATTTGCATCCTCTGATTACATCTTTGGTATCTTGTCTGTCCTTCTATTTACATCTTCTGATTACATCTTTGGTATGTTTTCTGTCCTTCTATTTACATCTTCTGATTACATCTTTGGTATCTTTTCTGTCCTCCTTCTATTTACATCTTCTGATTACATCTTGGGTATCTTTTCTGTCCTTCTATTTACATCTTCTGATTACATCTTTGGTATCTTTTCTGTCCTTCTATTTACATCTTCTGATTACATCTTTGGTATCTTTTCTGTCCTTCTATTTACATCTTCTGATTACACCTATGGAATCTTTTCTGTCCTTCTTCTACTTACATCTTCTGATTACATCTTTGGTATCTTTTCTGTCCTTCTATTTACATCTTCTGATTACACCTATGGTATCTTTTCTGTCCTTCTTCTATTTACATCTTCTGATTACATCTTTGGTATCTTTTCTGTCCTTCTTCTATTTACATCTTCTGATTACACCTATGGTATCTTGTCTGTCCTTCTATTTACATCTTCTGATTACATCTTTGGTATCTTTTCTGTCCTTCTATTTACATCTTCTGATTACACCTATGGTATCTTTTCTGTCCTTCTATTTACATCTTCTGATTACACCTTTGGTATCTTTTCTGTCCTTCTTCTATTTACATCTTCTGATTACACCTTTGGTATCTTTTCTGTCCTTCTTCTATTTACATCTTCTGATTACACCTTTGGTATCTTTTCTGTCCTTCTTCTATTTACATCTTCTGATTACAGCTATGGTATTTTTTCTGTCCTTCTTCTATTTACATCTTCTGATTACATCTTTGGTATCTTTTCTGTCCTTCTATTTACATCTTCTGATTACATCTTTGGTATCTTTTCTGTCCTTCTTCTATTTACATCTTCTGATTACATCTTTGGTATCTTTTCTGTCCTTCTATTTACATCTTCTGATTACAGCTATGGTATCTTTTCTGTCCTTCTTCTATTTACATCTTCTGATTACATCTTTGGTATCTTTTCTGTCCTTCTTCTATTTACATCTTCTGATTACATCTTTGGTATCTTTTCTGTCCTTCTTCTATTTACATCTTCTGATTACATCTTTGGTATCTTTTCTGTCCTTCTTCTATTTACATCTTCTGATTACACCTATGGTATCTTTTCTGTCCTTCTTCTATTTACATCTTCTGATTACATCTTTGGTATCTTTTCTGTCCTTCTTCTAATTACATCTTCTGATTACATCTTAGCTATCTTTAATCTTTTCTTATGCTTTTTGTTTTCTTAAACATGAAAACATTGTACAGTTTAAAACCAAATGAAGCTCATCTTCAATGTCATCTGTGCAAAATGTACAATAACGATTCTGTCTGGTTAAACTGGAAATATACCTACCATATGACTGCAAACCCTACATTTTGTAATATATTGTTTGTACATATTGTGTATCAGTTTACATACATAACACTGAAAACAAAGCTTTGGTATCATGTATTTTAAATAACAATATTTTGTAGGATAAATTACTGACTATCATGTTTTACATTATCACACCCCTTTACTTCATCAATTAAAGACAATGTTTATTTACAATTTCTGAAGAATACACATACTGATTGTTGTAGCCGTCACCACGAACAATGGAAACACTTCTTTATTCATAAGATATAACCAGTCAATGGTTTTATTACTTAAACAACGATCCATTTCATCTAATAAAAATGTAACGATAAAAAATAATGCATAGTTTAAACAAATATCGATAACTAATTACATTTAGTAGATACATAAAAAGTGTAATTATACTGAAGGTTATACAGATTCCTAATAATATTTAACAGGTGATAAAACCGTTCATGGAGTTTAACTCATTTATTCTGTAAATACAATCTATATAATGTTGTTTTTTATTTTATTTTATGAAGATCCACAGAATGATTCTATATTCTTATTTAAACATATCATACTTTCAGGTATATCAATAAAACAATTACATTATTTTCTATACGTACCAGCCATTACAAATGATGTAAGATTATAGTGGTAAAAATTATTAATGAATTCAATGGTGTGTCATAGTACTAGAGTTAATAATAAAAATTATTATATATTTTTCTGTATAAATTTTATTGCAATAAAAATACTATTTCCACAGTTTCATTCAATTTGTCTGAAAAGTACTACTCACCGGTGAATAGCACAAATGACTATTCACCGGCCGGTGAATAGCACTTTAATCACATGGTTTTTTGGTTTTTTTTTTTAAATTAATTTCTTCTTTAAATGCACACATGAAAATGTATTAGTTTTAAAAAGCATTAATAAATTAAAGTAGACTAGAAATCCATCAGAAAAGGACCTAATTTAGAATTTTGAATTGCACAGTTGTTCAGTATAATAAAACACTTATAGACTTGATATTCGGGTAATAGCACTTTAATTGTTGCCTCGAAAAATAGTTGGTATCTTGGGGACAATAAAAGTGCTATTACCTTCATACCCAGTCAATAAGTGTATACTGTTATCGTGAAAATTAAAATGAATTCCAGCACAGACGAAAATATCTCTATGTATTCCTTATTGATTTATTGAGCTAAGTTCACACCCCTACATGTAATGCTGGGAATGAGTCACGATTCCTAGGGTCTCGACGCACAGAGATGCACAGCTCGTCATCAACAGTTGGCGGATTGGGGCTGTCCTCTCAATGGGGGTGTCAGGTTATAATACGCAAAGCCTGACCGTGGACCATTAATTGTTGGTAACGTGTTTGGAAAGTGTCACGCTCCCTGCACGCTAAAGACATCTATGTATATTTCGAAAATGAGTAGGCGGATGTTAACTGTTACAAAAGGCTACGGTTTTCGTTCCTACCCAACTATCCATACTTTCTAGTGGCAGTCAAAGGTCGTCGCTCCGGTCAAAGGTCGTCGCTCCGGTCAATGGTCGTCGCTCCGGTTCTCGCATTCCGTCCTCTTATCCTTTTAGTTTTATTGAACTTATTCCTGTCAAGTATCTCCATAAAATATTTCCCGCTGAAACGTATTCAACATGCAATCAAGCAGACAATGTATATGCAAGGGGAAGCTTACATATGCAAATATTTATGATACATGAATTTACCATATATACAGAAACAACAAAGCATGTAGTTATCTGGTCCATCTTCCTCGGTGTAGAGTAGATAGATTTGAACTTTGAAGATATATATAGATGAAGCAATTGTACTTTTGTTGCAATGATCTGTTGATGATGTAATAATACTTAGCCCAAGTCGTTGTTCCCTTTACAATATCCGGGCTGTCGTGGTCGTGATCGTAAAATAGTTGGATTTACAACTAACTATGCAATCAATACCTATCAACACTAACATTGTGGGTTCGAATCACGCTCATGGCGAGGTGTACTCGATGTAATATTATGTGACAAAGTTTGTCAGTAACTTGCGACAGGTCGGTGGGTTTTTCCGGGCACTCCGGTTTCCTCCCCCAATTAACCTTACCGCAACCATATAACTGAAATAATATTGAAAATGGCGTTAAACACCATAACCCTAACCACGGTTACAATATCATTCAAAACGTTAAGAATAAGTCAACAGATATTTTCAGGTCTTCTTTTCTAAGATAAAATAGGGACACGTATCATATGGATTATCTTGATAAGTGGTTGCTGCAAATAAAGCTGAAGGGTTCTCCGTGGTTACATTGAGGTCATGACTTGGCTAACCGTTAAGTAATATCTGTGTCACAGATGACGTAAGGGTAAGTTGTGTTTGTGGTAATAACAATCCTCTTTTGTCACGTATCATATAATACTTTAGAAGAGTAACACCACAAGTACCACTAGTGGATTAAGAAACTTCCCACCCCTCCGGGCTACCATGTATTCAGTGGGAGTCGTGTTTCTACGTCTTTACTTTTCTGCGCAATATTTTGTTTTACCATTATTTGTCTTTTTGTCCTTTTTTTTGGGGTCGTTGTATTATCTATCCTTCTACAAATTACGGCTTATCAGTACCCCTTTGGTATCCTAAAGCTTTAGCTGAAACATTGTTCCCTAGTATTTGGTCTTAAACAGCAATCAATCAATCACATGGATAATAATTACCAAAGAAACATGGTTGTCTGTGTCGTGTAAAAACACTTTGTAGTGTTACATGTACATATATGTGTCAGGTCTTGTTCATTTGTTTAAATGACGCTGTGTAAATTATACAAGCCCATGATTAATTGATTGATTGATTGATTGATTGATTGATTGATTGATTGATGGGTTTTTGGAGTTTAACGCCACTTTCAGCAATATTTCAGCTATATCATGGCGACCAGTTTTAGTGATGGAAGAAGCCGGAGTACCCGGAGAGAACCACCGACCATGGGCAAGCAACTGGTAAACTTTATCACTTTCTGCTGTGAGTCGAGTGCACCCTTTTTTGTAATTTACAAATTGGTGATAGGCTTATGTAAGCTGTTAGGTAATCCAACTACCTAACTCATTGAGCCACCTGGGCTCTTTTAACAAGCCCATCATTTGATACTCGTGGGAGGATTTAAAGAGTGAACGTTAAATAGTTGTAATAAAAACGTAGACATCTAATTTAGTGCACACAAGGAGTTTCTGGGATAACTCTCACCAGACTAGAACATCATATTATACGTGTAGTTCCGTACCTAATCGCCTCACCAGGAAGTACACCTAAAACTAATTTTTAATATTTATTATTCATTGTATGTGAAATCTATTTTTGTTCAGTCAGTCTGAAATTCAATTTTGAAGTACAAAATGAAATATGAATAATTAATAACCAAACATATGTTTTAATTGAATTTATTGAAAAGTATATATGACCTTTTTATTTCGATTTCTATTAGCAGCATTTCCGCTTGGAAAATTGGGGGGAAAAAATTATGAACTATATATGTAATTTAGGAAACGGATAAATAAATAACAAAAATACCGATATGACCTACTGACTGTTTGACGCCTAACGTTTAAACACATTATTTGCATATATACCAGTTTGTTAGCCTATATATTTTTTTAGGTTTGTTCTTATAAACGGAATAATCACGAAGTCTAAATACAAATGTTTTTTTCTAGAATTCATTAAAGTACAATCATATTATGGCAGAGTGTTGATTTTGAAATAAATGTGTGGTTGTACTTTGTATATGTTTTAAGCAAGAAGATTTTGAAGATATCAAAGGGGTAGGTATTCAGAAACCGTAACTCGAAGAATATACAATAAAATGGCTAAAAGTCAATAAGTACATGTTGCATTTATTTTCTCTTGAATAATTTTCAGAGTAGATGCAATATACTTCTTGCAATACTTTATTTGCACTTATATCGTGTTATTTTTATTTTTGTACTTTTGTAGATTTTAACATTGTGTTTGACAATGTGTGGAAAGCAAGTTTGTGGCAGAAACTGCAGATATCAAATATTAAATGAAAATATTTGATATTATATATAACATATACCAAAATGTAGAGACATATATAAAACATGATAAAGAATGTTGTGGAGATTTTCATGATAATATTTATGTTAAAAAGGGGGAAAATCTAGTGCCAGAAATACAAAATCAAAGGTATTATATACACTATATAGCAAAGTGAAAAGCCGAACTATAGCAGTTAGTCGATTTCAGAACGTTTTAATTCAGTGGTTGTGGCTACATCCTTATTTGGACCGAAAGTACAGGCATTTCAAAATAAGAATATAGCAGAAAATAACCACCTTTAACATTTTTTTTTAAAGTTCGCAATAGTACAGCATATTTTATTGTATATTGTGAGCTTGGATGAATTCCATGTAACTATAAAACAAATAATGTTAATATATTAGAATAAAAAAAAGTTTGAAGATATGAAATGGATCATCAGAAGCCTTAACTCGCCTTAGGTCTGACAATACAGTCGTCAAAAGAGGGAGAATAGAACAAACAATGAGCTATAAAACACTACTAAAGATTGATCAACACACGAGCCCCACTGAACATTGGCAGTAAACTCTGATGCCCCGGGAAGGTAAGCAGACCCTACTCTGCTAGTGACACTCGTCGTGTTACTGTTAAACTGACTTGATTATAATTTTAAGTTATCGTCCATCACGTACAGATTGATGTTAAAGTAGTATATAAATGATAGTCTTAATTCAAGTAAATAGCGTCATCAAATTAACTCTAGTTAACTGTGGTCTGTCCTTATTTTGTCTGTTTCCGAATAATTGCCTACAGTGAATTTTTGTGTATAAATTGGCGTTTTATTCGCATGTGGAAAAAATTTGCATGACAGCATCATTTCTCTAAGAGGGAGGTTTTAGTCCATGAAACTAGTTTAACCCTGTTACTTTTTATTGAAGTGTCTTTTCCAATCCATGAGAGTTTTCAGTCATGTATAGGTGTTAACAGTATCAACTGTACCTCTGTTTCTTCGGGTTTTCTATTGAATATTGGAAATGTGTTTCACTTTATCTTTCATGATGTAGAAGTTGATGCTCAAAATTGAAGTGGATATCCATTCAACTCTATATGAGTGTAGTCTTTCCTTCTTTTCGAATAATTGCATATAGTTTGATCAGCTGAATCCGCCTTTGTATAAATTGATTAGGCTAATGTCGGACTTGTATCTTTATTTGAACGTAAGGCAGTTAAATAACTACAAATAATTCTTTAAAATAGATATTCAAACAGTTCTACAAACAAAAAAGTTTGTTTTATGTCGTGTGATGTATTTAATATAATTAAATGTTGATATAAGTTTTCGATCAATTATATAGATCAAATATTTACATTGACAAGTGTTCATGAAGATAGGTTTTTGTTTTGTCCTTCATCGATTCAAAGAATCTTCAGGGTACACTAATTATTCTCTGACAAGCTCCTCTCATGTGAGAGAAATGGAGAGTATTAATAAACAAGATTTTCTGATTATCTAGAAATATTTTCGCAGGTTTATCTTCCATGGTCAATCCGAACACCATTAACGTCTGTTGGAATTGTTTTACACAACTAACCTGTCATGACTTCCTCCTCCCACCTCCATACGTCTGGTATTCATGACTTCCCTCTCCCACCTCCATATGTCTGGTATTCATGACTTCCCCCTCCCACCTCCATAGGTCTGGTATTCATGCCTTCCCTTCCCACCTCCATAGGTCTGGTATTCATGACTTCCCCCTCCCACCTCCATAGGTCTGGTATTCATGACTTCCCACTCCCACCTCCATAGGTCTGGTATTAATGACTTCCCCCTCCCACCTCCATATGTCTGGTATTCATGACATCCCCCTCCCACCTCCATATGTCTGGTATTCATGACTCCTCCCCCACCTCCATGTATATGGTATTCATGACTTCCCCCTCCCACCTCCATAGGTCTGGTATTCATGACTCCTCCCCCACCTCCATATGTCTGGTATTTATGACTCCTCCCCACCTCCATAGGTCTGATATTCATGATTCCTCCCCCACCTCCATATGTCTGGTATTCATGACTTCCCCTTCCCACCTCCATAGGTCTGGTATTCATGACTCCTCCCCCACCTCCATAGGTCTGGTATTCATGACTTCCCCCTCCCACCTCCATAGGTCTGGTATTCATGACTCCTCCCCCACCTTCATAGGTCTGGTATTCATGACTCCTCCCCCACCTCCATATGTCTGGTATTCATGACTCCCCCCCCCACCTCCATAGGTCTGGTATTCATGAATCCTCCCCCACCTCCATAGGTTTGGTATTCATGACTCCTCCCCCACCTCTATATGTCTGGTATTCATGATATAGATGAAAGATTACTAGAATAAACGTTAGAGAACATCGAAGAGGAAATGAACGATGAACAATTCAGATACACAGGCAGCATTGGGCATATGTGGACGAATACCATCAAAGCAAGAAAGGGAAAACACAAAACAGAAATCAAACAAGATAAGCAACACGTACCCCATCATAAACCAGGGGTGAACCCAGGTGCTCGGGTATGCACAATGTAGATACTTTCTCTTATAAGGCACCCGTTGTGTTACTCAGATAGTCAAGATGTTCTTGACAACACTATGCGCAACAAAGTAACATAAATAAGACATGGACCCCCTACAAACAACATGGGGGGGAGGGTAAAGACGAACCGAACAACGACTTTATGCCGAAATCGTACCTGACATCACAACACGAAACTACGAATATAAAGACTAACAATTGACGATAAATACAAGATAAAGAAGAATTTTACTAAAACAATGAAGACAAAATTCAGTATTTTAAATGAAACAACCACATCAATTTTCCATTGATATTATTACTAGCGTACAGACGTAATATTAGTCTGTTTTATTTACTTTTCTAGTGTTAATATAGCGGAAACATGTAATTATGATGATCATTTTCATTAATGTATTAATAAATCGTATTCTATGACAATATTTGACTCTTGTTTGTGTAAACAACATTAATACTGCAGTAATTGTATTGTTAGTTGATATTATTGTAAGTAAATACAATCGATCCTTACTGACTTTGATGTTTAATAGTTCTTCTCATTTAATAAACTTGTGCACGTTTCTACTGGGAATTTAATATTCTCAGCAAACAGGTCGATATGTAATTAATACAATGAAGTTTTGAATATTATGTTTTAACTACTTGAGGGATTTTCAGTGGTTTTCCTATCGAAATTCAAGTACTTATGTTTAATTAACGAAAGGGTTTATGCATTTATTGAACTGCTACGTATATTATTTAAAACCACGAGCTAGATCACAAAACCAAGTTTTCAAAACCACAAAATCACAGTACCAAGCCTTCAGAACCACACACTCACAGTGCCAAGCCTTCAAAACCACAAACTCACAGTACCAAGCCTTCAAAACCACAAACTCACAGTAACAAGCCTTCAAAACCACAAACTCACAGTACCAAGCCTTCAAAACCATAAACTCACAGTACCAAGCCTTCAAAACAATGAACTCTCAGTACCAAGTCTTCAAAACCACAAACTCACAGTACCAAGCCTTCAAAACCACAAACTCACAGTATCAAGCCTTCAAAACCACAAACTCACAGTACCAAGCCTTCAAAACAATAAACTCTTAGTACCAAGTCTTCAAAACCACAAACTCACTGTACCAAGCCTTCAAAACCACAAACTCACAGTGCCAAGCCTTCAAAACCACAAACTCACAGTATCAAGCTTTCAAATCCACAAACTCACAGTACCAAGCTTCCAAATCCACAAAATCACAGTACCAAGCCTTCAAAACCACAAACTCACAGTACCAAGCCTTCAAAACCACAAATTCACAGTACCAAGCCTTCAAAACCACAAACTCTCAGTACCAAGCCTTCAAAACCACAAATTCACTGTACCAAGCCTTCAAAACCACAAACTCACAGTACCAAGCCTTCAAAACCACAAACTCACAGTACCAAGCCTTCAAAACAATGAAACTGTCAGTACCAAGCCTTTAAAGTTATATGATTTCCAAACAGATTGATGATAACACCGCATGCATATTTGAGCTAATTTACAAAACCGACACACTAACAAAAAAAAATAGAAAATGAAGTGCTCCCTACAATGACTATTTTTATTCACTACAATGAGAACGAAATCATTGTCGTGAATTGCTATGATCTTAGTCATCGTGATCGTATGGTAGCTGGATTTTCCAACTATCTGCACAATCAGTACATACCATAGCTAACATTGTGAGTTCGAATCTCGCTCATGGCGATTGGTATTCGATACAACTTTATGTGATAAAGTTTGTCATTGACTTGCGACAGGCCTGTAGTTTTCTTCTGGCACTGCGGATCCGGATTGCTCCACCAATAAAACTGACAGCCACGATATAGCTGAAATAGTGTTGAAAGTGGTGTTAAAAACCATAAACCTAACCCTCTACAACATAAACCTAACCCTCTACAACATAAACCTAACCCTCTACAACATAAACCTAACCCTCTACAACATAAACCTAACCCTCTACAACATAAACCTAACCCTCTACAACATAAACCTAACCCTCTACAACATAAATCTAACCCTCTACAACATAAACCTAACCCTCTACAACATAAATCTAACCCTCTACAACATAAACCTAACCCTCTACAACATAAACCTACCCCTCTACAACATAAATCTAACCCTCTACAACATAAACCTAACCCTCTACAACATAAACCTACCCCTCTACAACATAAACCTACCCCTCTACAACAAAAACCTAACCCTCTACAACATAAACCTAACCCTCTACAACATAAACCTAACCCTCTACAACATAAACCTAACCCTCTGCAACATAAACCTAACCCTCTACAACATAGACCTAACCCTCTACAACAAAAACCTACCCCTCTACAACATAAACCTAACCCTCTACAACATAAACCTAACCCTCTACAACATAAACCTATCCCTCTACAACATAAACCTAACCCTCTACAACATAAACCTAACCCTCTACAACATAAACCTAACCCTCTACAGCATAAACCTAACCCTCTACAACATAAACCTACCCCTCTACAACATAAACCTAACCCTCTACAACATAAACCTAACCCTCTACAACATAAACCTATCCCTCTACAACATAAACCTACCCCTCTACAACATAAACCTAACCCTCTACAACATAAACCTAACCCTCTACAACATACACCTAACCCTCTACAACATAAACCTATCCCTCTACAACATAAACCTAACCCTCTACAACATACAACTAACCCTCTACAACATAAACCTATCCCTCTACAACATAAACCTACCCCTCTACAACATAAACCTAACCCTCTACAACATAAACCTAACCCTCTGCAACATAAACTTAACCCTCTACAACATAAACCTAACCCTCTACAACATAAACCTAACCCTCTACAACATAAACCTACCCCTCTACAACATAAACCTAACCCTCTACAACATAAACCTAACCCTCTACAACATAAACATATCCCTCTACAACATAAACCTAACCCTCTACAACATAAACCTACCCCTCTACAACATAAACCTAACCCTCTACAACATAAACCTACCCCTCTACAACATAAACCTACCCCTCTACAACATAAACCTACCCCTCTACAACATAAACCTACCGGTCTACAACATAAACCTACCCCTCTACAACATAAACCTACCCCTCTACAACATAAACCTATCCCTCTACAACATAAACCTAACCCTCTACAACATAAACCTACCCCTCTACAACATAAACCTACCCCTCTACAACATAAACCTAACCCTCTACAACATAAACCTAACCCTCTACAACATAAACCTACCCCTCTACAACATAAACCTACCCCTCTACAACATAAACCTACCCCTCTACAACATAAACCTAACCCTCTACAACATAAACCTAACCCTCTACAACATAAACCTACCCCTCTACAACATAAACCTAACCCTCTACAACATACACCTAACCCTCTACAACATAAACCTATCCCTCTACAACATAAACCTACCCCTCTACAACATAAACCTAACCCTCTACAACATAAACCTAACCCTCTGCAACATAAACTTAACCCTCTACAACATAAACCTAACCCTCTACAACATAAACCTAACCCTCTACAACATAAACCTACCCCTCTACAACATAAACCTAACCCTCTACAACATAAACCTAACCCTCTACAACATAAACATATCCCTCTACAACATAAACCTACCCCTCTACAACATAAACCTACCCCTCTACAACATAAACCTACCCCTCTACAACATAAACCTACCCCTCTACAACATAAACCTAACCCTCTACAACATAAACCTAACCCTCTACAACATAAACATATCCCTCTACAACATAAACCTACCCCTCTACAACATAAACCTACCCCTCTACAACATAAACCTACCCCTCTACAACATAAACCTACCCCTCTACAACATAAACCTACCCCTCTACAACATAAACCTACCCCTCTACAACATAAACCTACCGGTCTACAACATAAACCTACCCCTCTACAACATAAACCTACCCCTCTACAACATAAACCTATCCCTCTACAACATAAACCTAACCCTCTACAACATAAACCTACCCCTCTACAACATAAACCTACCCCTCTACAACATAAACCTAACCCTCTACAACATAAACCTAACCCTCTACAACATAAACCTACCCCTCTACAACATAAACCTACCCCTCTACAACATAAACCTACCCCTCTACAACATAAACCTAACCCTCTACAACATAAACCTAACCCTCTACAACATAAACCTACCCCTCTACAACATAAACCTAACCCTCTACAACATAAACCTAACCCTCTACAACATAAACCTAACCCTCTACAACATAAACCTACCCCTCTACAACATAAACCTACCGGTCTACAACATAAACCTACCCCTCTACAACATAAACCTAACCCTCTACAACATAAACCTAACCCTCTACAACATAAACCTACCCCTCTACAACATAAACCTAACCCTCTGCAACATAAACCTAATCCTCTACAACATAAACCTAACCCTCTACAACATAAACCTAACCCTCTACAACATAAACCTAACCCTCTACAACATAAACCTAACCCTCTGCAACATAAACCTAACCCATAACCCTCTACAACATAAACCTACCCCTCTACAACATAAACCTAACCCTCTACAACATAAACCTAACCCTCTACAACATAAACCTAACCCTCTACAACATAAACCTAACCCTCTACAACATAAACCTAACCCTCTACAACATAAACCTAACCCTCTACAACATAAACCTAACCCTCTACAACATAAACCTAACACTCTACAACATAAACCTAACCCTCTACAACATAAACCTAACCCTCTACAACATAAACCTAACCCTCTACAACATAAACCTAACCCTCTACAACATGTAAAATGACATAATAAATCAGAAATGGTGTTATCGTGTGGCTATGTAGTATGTTAATGTCGTAAGCACTAAATTAGATATCTACGTTTTTATTAAAGTTTTTTTGGCCTTCTATCATTTTCAGTATGTTATGGATAATGAGATGACCACATCATTTCACTAAGAGGGGGGATATTTGTGAACATAAAACTAGTTTAACCCCGCAACTTTTTATTGAAGTGTCTGTATCAAGCCAGGAAAGTATTTGCGGGCTAGAGGTATCGATTTTGCTATTTGCTTTTGGAATTGATTTTATTTTATTTTAGCACTTCACAAGAAAGGGAAGATAATATTGCATGCTTGTAATTAGCTAACACAATCTTTCGCTTAAATGGGTCGCAACTGCAATGTATTAATTAAATACAAAGCCGTATGCTAATTTATGCTTGCTTGCCTTGTTTCTACTTACAAGACTACTTACAAGACTTCTTAAAAGACTACTTACAAGACTACTTACAAAACTACTTACAAGATTACTTACAAGACTACTTACAAGACTACTTACAAGACTACTTACAAGACAGCATATATTGATATAAATCAGGATAAGATTTACATGAACAATGGATAGTAAAATGAAAATCAAAATATACTACACTATATTAATTATTATTATTATTTATTTATTTATTTATTTATTTGTATGAGAGTGATCACTATAATTTGGGTGCATGTTCAGAAAATGTTTAAATTTGTACAATAATACCCCCAGCAAAGCTATTGTAAATGCGGCCTCTAATATCACTCACAGGCCGGTAATAGAGGCCGATGATACAGGTCGCTAATAGGGGCCGATGATACAGGCCGCTGTACTTTAATAATTTGACCCATTTTTGGGACAAGGTTAATATTGTTCACCTGGTCATTTAAACGGAAATATTATTCAAACTCGCTCTCAAACAAAGCAGAAATTTCCCTGGATCGTCAGCAAAAAAATTACACTCGTGTGTAGATTCTTGATCTGTGTTTAAAATTGACCAATTCAAATGACAAAAGGAAAAAAACTCGTAATCCATATTTGATATTTTTTCTAGATGCCCTGTTCGTTCTTTTTTAAAAAGTTCATCAAATTTCATCTGCTAAAAATCCATCGCTGTATATAGTGATCTGAAAAATATATAGAAATGCACATTTAGTTGTATATTAACCCAAAGTATTAAATAAAAAAAAATGAAAACGCGTAAAAAAAAAGAAACGAAATGTGTGATATCAATTTATTTCGTTCATATTATATCATTTCCGCACGTTCAATGTGTGTTTTTTAGCTTAAAATGTCAAAATTCCGCGTCAGATTTCATACAATGTTATTGTGCGAAATGTGTTTGTCTACCGGCGTATGAATGCCCACAAAAATATATTTGTATACATATTATTACATACCTTTCTTAAATGACCAGTCTTTCCATCACTGACAAAAACTTTGTAAATCAAATTTACGAGCAAAATCGGTTTCCATATCAAATATGTGTCAGTCATCCAATTACATGTGTACAACAGTTACCTCTTATTGTTTGACCTTGAACGGTCGAGCGATTTTTATAAAGGCGCACTCGATTGACAATAACACGATCTATGTTAAAAAGTATAATTTATCAAATTGATATTTTTTTTTATTCCTTTATGCCAATAATAACATTATTCTTATAAATTACCATATTATATTTTACTATAGCAATTAACACAATATATCGAGTTTATAGGTACATAGGGATATAATACTTGACATTTTTTTGAAATGCACAATCGATTGGTGATATATAAATCAATAAATCAATGTTAAAGTTGTAGTTGGATTAAATGCCATAACATTTGTTTGTTCAAAAGCACTATTATTGTACAAGTTAGATACATTATTATTGAAACAAAAGAAGTTGCCCGAAGTCCTAAAATTTCAATAATACGATGATCCGTACAAGTTATTATCTTTTATTATGAATGAATTTTGTAGCCGATTTGTTATGGCTGTTCCGTTCATTTTACCTACGCCGCTCTTCCGTCGAGAGTTTCGTAGAATGAGCTTTTTTTATTAGAATTTTATTTCAAGTTTATTTCGATTTTGCATAGGGTAAATAATTAAATAATTGGGAATTTTTCATTGAAATATATTTCTTTAGCGTTTCTAAATATCAATCGATCTATTTTTTTTTAACTTCCGGTGAACAGATATTTGGCTATCAATAGACGTTTTCAGAAATTGGTGATTACCTAGTTATCGTTCGTGGACGCTAGGTGGCGTTACTATCGTCCAGCATTAAGAAAGTGTAACAATCGGTTGTTTACACTTGTTACGATTAATCAGTATTCATAATTGGATTAGATAAACACGCTTCAGTTGATATTTTATGGCTTATTCCCGTGATTTTGACCGAATATTTCGAAATATGGATTATTGAATCGAACTTAAACGGTTATTGTTTAAATTGTTCAGAATCACAAAGTTCAGGACCAGGTCGGACAAATCTATACGGTCATCAGTATTATCAAAATTAAAGAATTAGCCATTTTGCCAGATGTGGGCTAACAGATCGATCTGTATCTATTCAGATTTTAATCTTGCTTATGTGGCAGAATTTCAATACAAAACAGGGTACGCAACAACAAAAAAAGTCGGTATGGAAACCCTCAACACACATTTTTACTAACGGTATATATTTTGTACAAAAGAACTAAGTTCCCTTCGAATATTGTCTTCACTTCACAAAGTCGCATATTTTTATGATGTAGGGAGCACTTATGCAATTGACCAAAAAATCAATCATTTGCACAATGATAGAGTAGCAAATAAATGGAGGAATACAGTTCCTTCTGTATGCGATAGAGGATAACATAGAAAGGGGAAAAAAACTGAGTTAAATGTTGTCTTAAGAAAGTTTAAATACTATAAACAAAGGAAACGGGAACAAAGTGAGCAGTGTAGAAATTATTGTTTTTCATGTAGAAGCCGCATAAAATAATAAACAATTTACAAAGAGGTATCACATTTCTGTAGATAAATCTTGATTCTGTAAGAAGAAAAAATGAACGACATGATGTCCTGCAACAAAATTCGGCGATTTTTTTTTTCTTTTAGTTTTTTGTCATTATAATTCAGTTATATATATTTTTATCATTTTTAATCCTTTGTGGGAAGGGGGTAGAGTTTAACTGTCATATTGCAAACCAAATACATTTAAGAATCAATCCAATACATAAATTAAATTTTTGTGTTTTAGTGATGTCATTGCTATAACTTGTCATGCAATACACAGTTAACTATCAGTTATAATGATAGTTATCTTTCTACAATATGAATTTAACACCTTTGTTGCAAAATGACACGACTGTCTATTCCCCTAAGTGCCAAACCCGGGAAGCATCGCATCGCTGTTGACACGGTCGATCTTCAGCAGACTACAAGTCTAGAAAGCGCTACCACTTCCTTAACACGTCAATATTAAATTTTAATTAAGCTTCAAAAACATATAAAATTAAAGAATAAATCAATATAAAACTATGAAATCCTACCAAAGAAATTTAAAAGAGAAGACAAATGAGGTGAAAAATGCCCGTCCGTTCACGTATCTGAAACCTGGGAACAAATAGTTATATTAGGTTCCTCATGAAACTTTTTTTCAGATAAAGAAATTAAGATATTCAGATGTTTTATTTTGATCAAACTTAAATTCCTTTTCGTCTTCACTACAGAAATAAAGAAATTGACCGACAAAAAGTTTTAATTAGTTTTACAATTTAACAAACAAAAAATAAATAAAATAAAACAGAATTGAAAAGATGTCACATTCAAAGTTAAGTTCTTTCTTATAAGTTAGGCACACTTTTTATCATTATTACTTCACTTTAAATCGTATAGTAATAATTTCAAAAAGCGTAAATTATAATTTATATATTTACTTTTTAATTTCATACAAAATATTAATTTGATTACCCCTTTTTTCTTATGCTTGAAAAGCAACACAAAAACAAAAAAGATAAAAAAGTGCATGCAGTTTTTTTTTCAAGTAGGATTTATACTGATTTTGTATGGGGGAAATAACTGTAATTAGAAAAAAAAATACATACCAGGTAATTTATTTGTTGTCATTATATCTCCGTTTACAAATCACTTCACAGCAGGTGTATGTTTTTATACTCCGACTTTAAATAAAATTTGTATCTTGTATCTGTATCTTGTTATCATTGAATTTCAAGCCGAAATAACAGTATATAGTGACACCTGTACTAGAGAAACCATACATTAGCGTATCGATAAACCTCGAGAACATAAGATTTTTACACTTTACTAATGGCGGACACACTCGGAAGTCGATAATGACCGCGCCCATGTTTTTAGGAATAAAAAGGTCTAGAAAGGAGGAAAAATCGGACAGCCTACCGTTAAAATGACTTCCTCCTTTATAACGGGTTTCTTTTTCCGCATTTGTACTCAGATGACGGCCTTGGTACTACGCACCTCGGCCTTCACCCGAGTACTCATGCGGAAAAAGAAACCCGTTATATCCAATACGGCCCGCTTCTTTTGTTTCAATAGTACTGTATCTTATACTTAATTCGTTATTTAAAAGTTAACTAAAGCTTCCCTGGTCGACCAGTAAACGTGACAATTTACATTTTATTTAGTCTTATAGGACGATGACACCAGTTACATCAAGCATATCTGAACAAATGTAAATCACCTAATTAACCATCAATTCTATCAGCCCTGAAATTAATTACAAATTTACAGGTTTCTACTATTGATGAAATATCTAATGTAAATAATGTCATATATTGTCGCATTGACAGCGCATCTGCATCGTTCCATGAGATCAATAAATGTTTTAGAGACCATCGAAGGGAAAATCAAGAATGGATAATCCAGAGAATTTTTATTCAGAATTGTTTGCTTCGATTAACAGCTTTTGATTACCCCGTTGGTTTCGTCAAACTTGTCTTGCAATGGTTTAAGCCATTTGTATATTTATATATGGCAGAAACATACATTTCCCCGGTGATTTCCACTTCTTAGCAGTTTATCTTGACAGATATAAATTTATCTAAGATAAAGGAAATTGAACTTATTAATATTGATTGTATCAAAGATAATTATGCATTCTATTTTAATCATTTCTGTCTAAAACAAAAATTAGTTGTGAATTTGTTTAATAGACTCAGTGTAGTGGTCATTTGGAAGTATGGTCAACAGTGATGTAAGAGCAACAACTCGAATATATCAATGATACATGTACTTTATAGTTAGGTCAAAATAAAGTCTTAATTACACCATTGCTATCTTTAAAAGTAATACGAATTATTAATCTAATGATATCTCGTGAAAACCAAAAAATCACAATCATCCCCAAGACGACCTAATATCGTAGCATCCAAAGTGTGGATATCGTGGGTGCGATAACTGGTCGGAGTTTTTGTCACTTGACACACATATTGCTTGGCTCTAAATCTGAATAATATTTCCTCGCGTGAAGCAACATATTTACCTCAATACTGTCATTTCAATGAGTTAACACATAATAACAACCCTGTACAACGACCCTGAGACAATGGACAAATGTATTCGGACGCTTCCGATTTTCCCTATATATTTCATATTAAACCATGAATTTTCAAAAAATTATTCAGAAGTCAATTCATGTCCTATTTTGATAATTTTTGAACTAGCACAAACAGAATTGAAAGAAGTTATACTGTGTAAAGAAGTCATACTGTGTAAAGAAGTCATACTGTGTAAAGAAGTTAAACTGTGTAAAGAAGTTATACTGTGTAAAGAAGTTATACTGTGTAAAGAAGTTATACTGTGTAAAGAAGTTATACTGTGTAAAGAAGTCATACTGTGTAAAGAAGTTATACTGTGTAAAGAAGTTATACTGTGTAAAGAAGTTATACTGTGTAAAGAAGTCATACTGTGTAAAGAAGTTATACTGTGTAAAGAAGTTATACTGTGTAAAGAAGTTATACTGTGTAAAGAAGTCATACTGTGTAAAGAAGTTATACTGTGTAAAGAAGTTATACTGTGTAAAGAAGTCATACTGTGTAAAGAAGTCATACTGTGTAAAGAAGTCATACTGTGTAAAGAAGTTATACTGTGTAAAGAAGTCATACTGTGTAAAGAAGTTATACTGTGTAAAGAAGTTATACTGTGTAAAGAAGTTATACTGTGTAAAGAAGTCATACTGTGTAAAGAAGTCATACTGTGTAAAGAAGTTATACTGTGTAAAGAAGTTATACTGTGTAAAGAAGTTATACTGTGTAAAGAAGTCATACTGTGTAAAGAAGTTATACTGTGTAAAGAAGTCATCCTGTGTAAAGAAGTTATACTGTGTAAAGAAGTTATACTGTGTAAAAAAGTCATACTGTGTAAAGAAGTTATACTATGTAAAGAAGTTATACTGTGTAAAGAAGTTATACTGTGTAAAGAAGTCATACTGTGTAAAGAAGTCATACTGTGTAAAGAAGTTATACTGTGTAAAGAAGTTATACTGTGTAAAGAAGTTATACTGTGTAAAGAAGTTATACTGTGTAAAGAAGTTATACTGTGTAAAGAAGTCATACTGTGTAAAGAAGTTATACTGTGTAATTGTAACATAGTTAAATAAGATAAACATTTAGAGAACACACAAGTCAAACACAAAACTGAAAATAGTTCGTCCAAAACACAATACAATGATAGTACTTTTGTAGACAATTATTTGAGTCTGTGTTTAAATCATGACAATCTGAAATATGGGCTTCTAAATATTGTTTGAAAATTACCATTATAAACTACATACTTTTCTGCTTTTGTTGATAAAACAATTATCAAAATGGAACATGAATTGACCCCACGATAATTATTTGAAAAACCATAGTTTTATATGAAATACATAGGGAAAGTCGGTAGCATACGAATACATTTGGCCACTGTCTGGTAGCTGAAATAGTATTTACTTGGCGTTAGCCAACAATGACTCACTCATTTACTCTAATCGTTCTGATTAGTTAGTTAGTTACCGAAAATCCTCTCTCAATGAAAATATACAAGCACCCATAATTGAATTGTTAGCGGCGCCTCATACCACATTTCAAGAATTAATTGAAAGAATAAAACTACCAGCTTTTTAAAAGAAATTGCAGAATCAATCAACGTGCTAGCGACGACTCGACTATAACATGGTAAATAAATAATTAAACTGTTTTGGAGAAGTATCGGGATGCAATGCGGCTAACTATATAAATGAAATTCCATAAATGTACGGTTGTTAGGTACTCTTCCAATGAATAATATATCTATATAAACATTTGAGAAAATCGAAGGGCAAATCAAGAATGGACATTCCAGAGACACTGGCAACATTGAGTACACAAGACACATCACGAATACAAAAAAAAAAACCAAAACATAACAGAAAGCTAAAAACATGAGCAACACGGACCCCACCAAAAACCGGGGGTGAACACAGATGCTCGCAAAGGCTGAACAGTTCCTGCCTCTTATAAGACACCCGCCATCTTTATATTTTTAGGATATTGACCAAAGGTGGAATTTAATTATTGTAAACAAAAGGTGTGACGGACAATCTAAGTGACAACGAGTAGGGCAGTATGACAGACAGACGAAGCCCTTTGTTATTTCCCCAATCTCTGATCGTAGTTAACTATTCGGTTATTTAATGTGTTTACACAAAATCTTTCTGCGTCACAATGTTCATAAATCATCTATCTGAGCACACCTGTTCTACTGAAGGATGGCTTGACACATCGGAGATTTTATCAAGGATCAAGAGAACCATCTAGAGGAACTGAAGCTGAAAAGAAATAGAATCGATTATAGCAACCATTAAGACCTACTAAGTAAATGTTGCTACACAACTAGGATTATCTCCCCTACAACATACAATTGGGGAAAACTACAAAATTATATGTGTAGTTATTCTAAATTAAAGATCCGAAAGTTGTTAGAAGAAAGACATCATCATTAAAATATAAATACAGCAAAACAATTATTTCTACTAGATCACAGATTTACATAGAAATATCACTAAAAATGTTTGAAAGGGAAAGTTAGAATATATATATATATATAATGTACATGGCGGGATACTTTATTTACTGCTTATCAATTTTTTGGAACTTTCAGAAGTTATACAAGTAAAGGCTACAGTCTTGAAGATCAAATATAAACTTTTCCGAGCAATTAAAACAATAACAAGCGGTACCCTTTAACACAACTCAGAGAATCTAACTCTTAAAACCTGAATTCCAAACCTTATCATAAAATCTGGAAAACAAACAAACCGGCATTCAAATACAAATAAGAAAACGGAACAATAATCCACAAAAAGACAAAGCAAAACAATTTTGTGAGAGAAAAATAATATGGTTTGCAAATGCTGACTATAAATAGCACAAACTATTAAATAGTCAAAGATCAACTGTCCAGAGAGATTGCAAACATTCTATGGGGAAATTACAACATCGGAACAACCCGGTAGCTTTCAATTGCCAATTAGATCCTGTACTTACATTGTCCTTTTCTATAAACTTGCTCGTCACTTTCCCGATTAAGAATGACCAACTAAATACAATTTTCTCACACGTTATATACCGGTACTCCTAATCTAGGTAAGAATATTCTTCATTTAAAGGGGTGACAGCATGGACGAGTCCACGTAAACTGACAATCATCCTTTTTTTTCTTTTCTTTTTATCAGCTGCCAATCACAAATATTTGATTCGTTGTTAAAATACTGCGCAGTTTAGCAACATTAATGATATAACGGTATGCTTCGATCAAATTATCTTTAAAGCTACCAGATAGTGTTTTATTAATCATATATAACTATATTTCATACAGAATTTCTAGACAATAGGAACCAATACTCCTTACAGTTTGGGTAAATATATTGCTAAATATCAAGTTTATACAACTTGAAAACAAATTGAAATACCATAGTCCTTTTCCTCTATCCCTTAGAAAACAGAAACAGGACATGTCTTATTTACGTTATTTGTGTTTGTTTGCGCATAGTATTTAGTGGTGTCCTACGCATATTGCGTTGTGTTTTTGTTTTGGTTAATCTTCGTTTTGTGTATCCTATGTTGCCAGTTTCTTTAGATTATCCTTTTTTTGATGGCCCTCTCGGTATTCTCTAACATTAATTTAAATCACTGCGTGGAACAAGTCCTCCATAAAGGTGTCCTCTGTCGATCCTAGACATCATCTCTTCTTGTAAATCACTGCGTGGAACAAGTCCTCCATAAAGATGTCCTCTGTCGATCCTAGACATCATCTCTTCTTGTAAATCACTGCGTGGAACAAGTCCTCCATAAAGATGTCCTCTGTCGATTCTAGACATCATCTCTTCTTGTAAATCACTGCGTGGAACAAGTCCTCCATAAAGATGTCCTCTGTCGATTCTAGACATCATCTCTTCTTGTAAATCACTGCGTGGAACAAGTCCTCCATAAAGGTGTCCTCTGTCCATCCTAGACATCATCTCTTCTTGTAAATCACTGCGTGGAACAAGTCCTCCATAAAGGTGTCCTCTGTCGATCCTAGACATCATCTCTTCTTGTAAATCACTGCGTGGAACAAGTCCTCCATAAAGGTGTCCTCTGTCGATCCTAGACATCATCTCTTCTTGTGAATCACTGCGTGGAACAAGTCCTCCATAAAGGTGTCCTCTGTCGATCCTAGACATCATCTCTTCTTGTAAATCACTGCGTGGAACAAGTCCTCCATAAAGGTGTCCTCTGTCCATCCTAGACATCATCTCTTCTTGTAAATCACTGCGTGGAACAAGTCCTCCATAAAGGTGTCCTCTGTCGATCCTAGACATCATCTCTTCTTGTAAATCACTGCGTGGAACAAGTCCTCCATAAAGATGTCCTCTGTCCATCCTAGACATCATCTCTTCTTTTAAATCACTGCGTGGAACAAGTCCTCCATAAAGGTGTCCTCTGTCGATCCTAGACATCATCTCTTCTTTTAAATCACTGCGTGGAACAAGTCCTCCATAAAGGTGTCCTCTGTCGATCCTAGACATCATCTCTTCTTTTAAATCACTGCGTGGAACAAGTCCTCCATAAAGGTGTCCTCTGTCGATCCTAGACATCATCTCTTCTTTTAAATCACTGCGTGGAACAAATCCTCCATAAAGGTGTCCTCTGTCGATCCTAGACATCATCTCTTCTTTTAAATCACTGTGTGGAACAAGTCCTGCATAAAGGTGTCCTCTGTCGATCCTAGACATCATCTCTTCTTTTAAATCACTGCGTGGAACAAGTCCTCCATAAAGGTGTCCTCTGTCGATCCTAGACATCATCTCTTCTTGTAAATCACTGCGTGGAACAAGTCCTCCATAAAGATGTCCTCTGTCCATCCTAGACATCATCTCTTCTTTTAAATCACTGCGTGGAACAAGTCCTCCATAAAGGTGTCCTCTGTCGATCCTAGACATCATCTCTTCTTTTAAATCACTGCGTGGAACAAGTCCTCCATAAAGGTGTCCTCTGTCGATCCTAGACATCATCTCTTCTTTTAAATTACTGCGTGGAACAAGTCCTCCATAAAGGTGTCCTCTGTCGATCCTAGACATCATCTCTTCTTTTAAATCACTGCGTGGAACAAATCCTCCATAAAGGTGTCCTCTGTCGATCCTAGACATCATCTCTTCTTGTAAATCACTGCGTGGAACAAGTCCTCCATAAAGATGTCCTCTGTCCATCCTAGACATCATCTCTTCTTTTAAATCACTGCGTGGAACAAGTCCTCCATAAAGGTGTCCTCTGTCGATCCTAGACATCATCTCTTCTTTTAAATCACTGCGTGGAACAAGTCCTCCATAAAGGTGTCCTCTGTCGATCCTAGACATCATCTCTTCTTGTAAATCACTGCGTGGAACAAGTCCTCCATAAAGGTGTCCTCTGTCGATCCTAGACATCATCTCTTCTTTTAAATCACTGCGTGGAACAAATCCTCCATAAAGGTGTCCTCTGTCGATCCTAGACATCATCTCTTCTTTTAAATCACTGCGTGGAACAAGTCCTCCATAAAGGTGTCCTCTGTCGATCCTAGACATCATCTCTTCTTTTAAATCACTGCGTGGAACAAGTCCTCCATAAAGGTGTCCTCTGTCGATCCTAGACATCATCTCTTCTTTTAAATCACTGCGTGGAACAAGTCCTCCATAAAGGTGTCCTCTGTCGATCCTAGACATCATCTCTTCTTGTAACAATCAATGATACCACCATTAACTGCTGGGCCTTCATGTTGTCTTTCATGTGCGTAGGTGTGGAATTCTTCAAACTCGAACCACTCGTCTACATACGTCTCCAAGGACGGTCGTGTGTATTTGATCTGCATTGAACAACTAGCGAACGACCCTTTGGAGGTGTTGTGCCGTGCAGTGGATAATTGTGTCACTAATAATCACATATGTTTCGTTTATCGTAGTTATAATCCCGTCCTCCTTTTCTCTTTCACGACTTATAACAGGATTCCTAACAAATCTAATACAACTAGCGTCACTTGTGGAGCAGGAATTGCTAATCCTTCCGGAGCACTTGAGATAACGTCCAGTTCTTAGTGGGATTCGTATTACTCAATCTTTGGTTTTATGTGTAGTGCTTTGTGGATAATTGTTTGGCTGTCCCTCCTTCTGTCTGTAATTGTATTGTCTGTCTTTGGAATTACGGTTTTTGATTGCCCCCATTGGCATATTCAAGCTTTTCTCTGAGCTTACCAATCGAGTGAAGCGTTACTGCAAGGACTAATATGCGTCCATGGTTACTTAAAGATATCAGAAAGTTAAGAACAACTTTTTTTCCTGTTAAGGCATTTAAATCTGAAAATCGTTATCAATCAAGTCGTCGCTGATATTAACGCCTGTCATATTTTGTTGAATTATTTGTTTAAATCGAAAACAATTTTGCCTCGCTTCGAAGTGCTACTTATATTTTGTTCAATGCGGGTAATGCATTTCTTATAGACACGGAACCTTCATTCCGTATAAGCATATGGATAAGGTAAATCATAGTCACCAAATCAGACTATTTTTCTAGTGTGGGTTTTACTCTCACGATTTGGTAATCAGCAACTTGATTAGGCGAGTAAATGTCACTTGATATCCGAAAACTTCTCAACACATATAAATAACTAATTTTTGCAGCTGTCAAGCAAATATAAACAAACAATTAAAAAAATCCACATAGTTATCCATTTCAACTGCAAAAGACAATATACTAGAACAGAAATGACAACTTAAACATTGAATACTAAATGTCAATTATGAATGACAAATCAGAGTTTGGTCAAAGTTAAATTGTACTTTACAAGCAAATTTGTATCCTTCAAAACACTAAAAAAAAAATTGGTGAAATATGTAAATTATATGATAATGTCCGATGTATATAAAGCTGGACATTCCTCATATGTAATAAAATGTAAAGCCAAAAACCCACATATACATGACCGCTCACTCTCCTGTCTTGGTACAGGTACTTTAATAAATAGTGGCGGGGTTAAGCTGACATTATGGGCAAAAATCTCTCGTCTTTGTGAAATGATGCGTACATTGTAAATATAATATATAATATTCATTATAGAACAAAAATATTGATAATTATGAATTTATTAAATGCTACTGGTATATTGCATATTGGTTTATATTTAATTGTCCGTTTGAAATGTCACCTTTATAAATGTAAGTCACAACCATATCATATACATGTACCTGCTTAAAGTCCAATGTTATCAACAATTATTAAAAAGATCACAAACATACATACACATAACCTACATTAGATATGCTTTAGCAATAACAAAAATCCTTTTGTGTATTACTTAGCTAAAATTAACTTTCCTAGTTGTTGTTATTCGGGTACTGACATAGTATATAGTGTTCTCCCCTACATAAAGTTACTGACTTTTTACTCTATATTTATTTGAAGGTCTTGCTCGTTTCTTGTTTTTTCGCCTTAGATTTTTGATCATTTTTTGGCGTTCCTCTAAAGATTCTGGTAGTCCATACACATGCCTACTCAGTTTCTCGTGCTCTAGAACACGTGGTGTGATATATTGCGTCTGATTACGGTACCAACAGAGAATCTCAAATTTTTCTCTCACTTCTTTTAGTTGGTCGTATTGTTCTAAAGCCGCTTCTAATTGTTTACCTCTCCTTTCCTTTACTTCTTCTTTCTTTATTCTTTCAATTTGTTTTATGCGATCTTCCATTTTTTTGGAATTTGTTTGCTCACGTTCGTCGAGTTTTCTGTAATCTGCATATACGTCATTTATATTGCTGAAAGCTTTCTTTTCACGACGGCTCATTTTTTTCTCGGGAACATACCAAGAAGGATATTTTGGCCGAAGATCATACACGAATTCTAATTTGAAATCTTTGTCTCGTTTTGGATATTTATTTGCCAGTTTCTCCGTATCATCTACGTACACTTTGTTTATTTCTGTTTGAGAATTCAATGCAGGTAACGACACAACTGTGCTTTCATTACTTGATCTAGTTGGCTGGCGGTATATTGTATTTTCATTTACTAAAGAAGCCATGAATCCAAATGGCTCACGTGACTTTTTAGAATCTTCGGTTTTTAGAATACTTTTATTAGATTTTGTAGATCTCGGAGATGAAACACTCTCTTTCGGTTTCGTTGTTTTCTTTTTTCTTTGACCTTTTGTCTTATTGACGATTGACGATTGTCCACCTGTTGTTTCACTGTCAGTATATGTTCTGGCTGTTGATTGGCTGTCAGGATAATATTCACCTCTTCTATCACTTTCAGTATATCGTTCACTGTTATTTTTACTTTTTAAATCAGTGTTCCTGTCAGATGTTTTATTTTTAGAATTATCTGACGCTTCTTCTCCTCCGTCTGAATATCTTAGACGTTTATATTCACTGACGGGTTTTCTAGGTGGCGTTTTACTTTCTGAATGATGCCCGGATGTTGTTTCGGCTTCAGAGTCTTTTACACTTTTGCTATCACGTGCAGACTTCCTTTCGGTTGGTTTATTTTCGGATTGTTCGTCATACGTTTGGGGATCTTTAGACTCTGCTAGTCTTTCATCCTGGTCATTTACCGGAGAATGTTCTCTATCATTCTTTATATTAGTTTCTTCCGTGGACGACACCTCGTCTTGCTTTGTATAATTTTTATCGTTGTCTGTTGTCGATTGCGTTCTTTCGGAAGCTGTGTTGTCGGGATTGTGTGTGTTGTCATGTGACGGTGCATGTGATTCAGACATATGTTATGGTTTTCTTCGATCGTCAGTTATCAATTATCTGGTATCTGCAAACTAAAAACATTAACAATTAAATTACAATATTTAATCAATGTTCTCCATTTATGTTCACTCAAAGTGAAGTACATGCATCAATGTTGTCTTTTATATATAAAAAAACAAAATCGAATTAAATTAGAACGATATGCTTCCACTGTATAATTATTTGAGAAATTTGATATACTAGATTTTAGTTTAAACTTCGGCGCAAAGTACGAATAGTGTAGGAATGTTTCAATTATTTTGGGATACCACACACCCTTTATCAATTTACATAATAGGCCTTCTTGTAAATTTTTTTAAAATGTTTTCACATTATTATAGCACTTCTGAGAGGTTATTATTCCCAAAACTTTAAATTATTTGGCTTCCCAATCTTTTGCTGTTGAGCGTCACTGATGAAGGTTATTCCAGAAACGCGTCCTGTGCACTAAGTTTCATATCTACGTTTTTAATACATCGTCGACCAGCATGCTGTTTAAATTCTTGAATATCATTTACTGTCTAATTCTTAATATAGTCAGTACTCAATGATTTTTATTCTCGGAATCGTAAGCAAAATATCATATCAACTATCGTTAAATTGTGTGTGTCTGCACATGTTATTTACAAATTGTGTCTATTAATCTCAAAAACCGCATCGGTGGTATAATGGTTAGATTGTTCGTCTCTAGTGCGATAGATTGTGTGTTCGAGCCTCGGTCAGGTCAAACCAAAGACTATAAAATTGGTATCTACTGCTTCTCCGTTAAGCACGTGACATTAAGGTGTAAAAACGAAAACTGTTTGGCAGAAATCATGATAATTTGTCCAAAATATCTAAGTGGAGAGACATGTCTGCCGTCGAACTGTTGTTTCAGGTAGGGTTATGGTTATGGTGTTTAACGCCACTTTCAACAATATTTCAGTTATATCGTTGCGGTCAGTGTGATTGGTGGAGGAAACCGGAGTATCTGGAGAAAACCACCGACCTTCCGCAAGTCACTGACAAACTTTATCACATAATATTGTATCCAGTACACCTCGCCTGAGCGGGATGCGGACTCCCAACGTTAGTGGTGATAGGCACTGATTACATATGTAGTTGTAAATCCAACTACCATACGATCACGACCACGGCGACCCCTTTCAGTGAACTAACACTATACATATTCAACTAATTGTGTTGGTCTAGTAAAAAGCGTACATCAACATCATCTCCTTGATATGTAACTTGTTCTTGCCATGATATGGCTGAAAAAATTACTGAGTTAGCGATAACCAACAATCACATGAATTGAAAACTAAATTGGTTACACTGTTATTATATACGATGATTAACGTCTCTATAACAGTTAATGTTAAAATGTTTGTTTTTTTTCTTAAATCTTTATAAATCTCATTTCTATGCGTGAATGTATATCCATTAGTCATATTTAACACTACAAAGAGAAGTATTTTACATAACATCAACAAATATATTAAAACTTACTTTATCTGTTACGGTTGCCATTAACAACAAATATTATTTTTTAAACTTTCAATAATACCACATTTTCGGTTTAATTATCAATATATGTCAGTTATAAAATAGTTCTATGTGTGTATGTTTGTGTCAATAAATAACCTCACCGTAAATCTGAAATCAGAGAAACAATCCTTAAAACATTCAACATGATACAAAAAATGTCAACTCCCAAGAAGGTGTTATGAAGAGTCTCTTGAATATAATTAAACATACACGTCGAGGAAAAGATTAAACTTAAGTCGTTATGACAATATAAGTTTATCCAATAATTGTCTACACAATTTGTATTTAAATGAAATAAAAGGAAAGAATTTAAAAATTCAATATAAATTTATTGTACCGTGAACCTTTTACTTTTATATGGGAGATGGATATTCATACAATTCCAATTATGTCCAATAGTTTAAACGTATTAAATTTTCTTTAAATTATTTGATTTAATTTTTTTTTGGTAGCTATTTTATTACAAGTGACTTTTATAGATGTGTAGTAAAATTCATCAAGCATACAACAATTATAAATCGTCAAACTAAGCTTGTGTATGGTTATTTAATATTTTCTGTGAAGTGAAATAATTCGTTATGAAAATATATCAATATTTTCACATATTGTTTTCTCTAGTTAACTTTAATTTCCTTCCACAAAGAATTAATTTTTAGAATCATATTTACACAATATTAGACCCAGAAATATACTACATACATGTACAGTATACTATTTCGTGGTAATACAATTGTTAAGTTATAAATATAGGAAGAGTGAATTCGTGTGGGATATCTCTGCTATAAAAACGTGGATATCTAAACATGACCCGTTTCTGGAATAACCGTCATCATCTACGCTCAAAGTCAAATGATTTAAAAGTATTAAAGGAACACGAAAGAAAATGGCATAAACAGGGTAGCCAAAATTGGCTACGGTCGCCTATGCCTGCCTAAATTATAGCGAGAACAAGTTACATCTCGATGAGATAATGACGACGTCCACTTTGTATTAGATCAACAGGCTTAGATGGATGTTTATAGTACTAGCTCACAGAAACAACAGTCCGTGGATAGACATGTCGCTCCATTCCTCAGACTCATTATTCTGATTCCGACCCACCCAATCTTTGCTCTTACTCCTAAATGTTACGTGCTTAGCGGAGAAACAAAACATATCAATTGTATAGTCTTTGGTTTGATCTGAGCACCATATCAACCCCACAAACATTTTGGAAAAACATAATGAATTTTATATAAATTTTGCAAAATTGTGATTGATAACAGTTAATTAATTGTAGATTAGCATCAAGCGAACATTATTTCTGTTAAATCTATGACGAGTACCAATCTACGAAACGGAGGCTATATTATTCCTTCGTCAGAATTTTGCACGAATGTCCGGAATGAGGGAAAACTCTCCTTCCGGTTTGGTAGAGGGGAAGTAATATAGTCTTTGCTTTGAAGATTGGACAAGTACACACATACAAACAAATGTATTTCTGATGCCTTCAGTCGTTCTCAAGAAATCCATCGAAAACATTCAAATAAAGTTCATTTTAAAATTATTTATTTTAGATATTTTAGTTAGTCTCGTTCAACTAGAGTTATTCATCGTAATTATAAGAATCTGGATTGGTAACAAAAACGTAGATATCTAATTTAGTATGCACGACGAGTTTCTGAAATAACCTTAATCGGGTATGCTCAAAATCGAAGGAAAGAAGTGTTTGGGAGCGAAAAAAAAATAGGGCCCAAGAAAAATAGCTGAAATCGGCTTATGTCATCTTTCATATTAAGATTAAACTTACTTGATCAAGAATTATATGTATATTATATAAATAAATAGTTTAGAATAATCACCTATAAGTGGGGTCGTAAAGGTATGTTTATATATGATTGTATTATAATTGTCACATTCTGTCTGTACCGAACAGCTAAACTATGAGCATCCAAATGTGATATTGGCCCCCATAAATTAATCAAATATTATTATACAAACTTAACTATTTGGAGTCTTTTGTCTGGCCAGATATTTTCCCTCTCATTCAATTGATTTATTCTAGAGTTAGAAAACAGCATAGCGGTGTACAAAAAAAGTTTCTGAATTGTAATACATGGGTGTAGAGAATTACAAAGCTATTTACAAATACACATGTATATATACGTCTGAAAATTAAACCAAACAGTGTTAGAATTAGATCTTAGAGCTGTCAAATTTTTGTTCTTCCCTCGACGGGATTTGAACTCACATCATTGATACACTGCAGCACCATTCGCTTAGCCTTACGTCCAGCGCCCTAGACCACTCGACCACATCCACTCCCTATATATATACAATTAAAGTGAAACAGAAATGGACACAGCGATTAGACCAGAGCACATACAACTTTATTTACGTCTTTTATTATGTTACTTAACCTTAAATGATATGATTGTTTCGTTACAGTCGTAATGTGTTTAAATCTAAGAACAATTGGCCTTTTCTAATCCCGTTTATTTAATAATAACCAAGCAATCATTTGTTATGTTCAAGAAGTCAATTTAAACATACTGTCAAATCTGGGTTCAGTACGATAAATATATTTCAACAGTCTTTAGATACTCTTTTAATAAATGAGTCAGAAAGTGAGTCATTGTGTGACCAAGTGAGCAAATCAGCTATATCACGATGAGAACAAATTACATTTCGATGAGATGATGGTGATGTCCACTGTGTACTTGACCATGGATTTCTATAGTACTATCTCACTGAAACAACAGTCCGTGAGTAGACATGCTGTTTCACTTGGACACATTATTCTGATTCTCAGCCTACCACAAGCTCTTTCTCCTCAATGCTGCGTGCTAAGTGGAGAAGCCACAGATAACAATTTCATAGTCTTTGATTAGACCTGACCGGGGTTCGAACCTACGACCTACCACACTCGATTCGAGCACGATTTAATAGACACAATTTGTAAATAAAATGTGCAGACACACAAAATTAAGATATTTTGTTTACAATTCCGAGAATATAAATCAACGGTTCTTCTATAAATGAGTCGTCTGGGGGTAATTTTGTTTAGATATTTATTTCTTAAAATTGCAATATATTTTGATATAAATTCTTAGTAATACGATTTATGCGGTTAAATGAAATGTGCTTACCGGTATAAGTTGAAATTGATGATCTTAACATTGTCATTATATTTCAAATATAACTTGTACATAAAGCATTACCTAGAACGTCGTATTGAATATATTAGTAAACACAATATTCATTTACAGTTAATTATACATTATATTGACGATAATATATTACAAATGATATTGATTTCCTATACTTCATACACTAGATGTTTAAAAGTGCAACTTTTAATACAATATTTAAAATGGTTTCTAATAAATCCGGCTTCTCATATTTACATTTTTTCGATTTTTAAATTACATTTATCTGAGATATAGATCTATAACCAATTTTCACAGTTATGAAAATTAAGTTTCATTCGAATTTTTAGGTTTTTTTTAATAACTTTTTAGCACTCAAATGGATACTTTTTAGTCGAGTTTGTCTCGATTTAAGCGGTAATTTATTGGTAATATTATTTGACAGACTCTCATCAAATTTAAACAAAATCTTGATTTTTAAGGAAAACATAGTCATGTTCTCACAATGGTTGATGTCGGAATACATTTTGGGATGAAATCGTTGTTTCTTTTTCTTTTTTATGCAAAACTCTTAATTTTGAGAATTGTTGCTCAAACAAATTTATTCTTTCATTGATTTTCACTAAATTTATATAAAATTTTAATTTGAAGTATAACTCACTTAAGTTTGAAAATTATGAGTTTTTATGATTGATCAAAAATGTTTTGCTTTATTGTGTATTGATTTCCATAATTATCACAATGCTTATTTAATGTCCAATAACCGAACATAAAGTTATTTGATACGAATTACGAAAGTGGTAAAGCGGTTTCTGGATATAGTCGATGAATTATTCGGTACGTTTTTTAAGATCAAAAGCAAATCGTCATCATTTTCTATAGCACCCGGAGACCAGTAGCCATCTATATACTAGACATCCAATTGTGAGCTCGTATTTTTAAACATAAACATGTCAGTAAAAGTTCTCAAACACGTTCTTGACACGTCCATCATGTACGTGTACGTTATACGTTCTGGTATACGTTGGACGGCATTATCTAAAGTGAAATCGTAGCATGTTGATACGTGTATGTATATGTACCAGTTCAAGTACAAGTACCCGTAAAGGTATTCAATCTCAACCTAGTATGTATAATTATGTCATAAGAGCACTATTTCGCCAATATCTATGACGAGTATAAATTTACAAAGGGTTAAGGGTAAGGGTTATGGTGTTTAACGCCACTTTCAACAATATTTCAGTGATATCAAGGCGGTCAGTTTTATTGGTGGAGGACAATAATGTTTACCAACAACAAATCATATACAATGTAAGTAAAAATGTGCGACTGGGATGGGACTATGAATGGAAATGTATATTGCCACACCTACGGGAAAAGAGGATATATATTGGATAGGTTCCTTTCTTTTTTTTCTCATTGTTTTTTTTATATAAACTGGTAGTAATACTTTATTACTTGCTGGTGCATGGAATATATTATTGTATGTAAATATCTTGAGAGTACCTTTGTAAGTTGGCCTAACTTGTGTTCCATCCAAATGTTATATAGTCAACAATAAAATAAGCCTAATATCATCAATAGGGTCTGGAAAATTACGTATGCGAAGAGTCACAACGATCACTCCGAACAAGTTATATAGGCTTTGTTTATGTTGTTTAACGCCACTTGCAACAATATTTCACTTATATCGTGGCGGTCAGTTTTATTGGTGAAGGAAACCGGAATACCCGGAGAAAACCACAGATCTGTCGCAAATCACTGACAAACTTTATCACATAATATTGTATCGAGTACACCTCGCCATGAACTGGGTTCGATCTCACAACGTTAGTGGTGACAGGCACTTATAGCACAGGTAGTTGTAAATCAAACTACCATACAATCACGAGCATGACGATCCCCTCATTATAATAGGAGCTGTTATAACTTGTCTATTACGTACAAACAGTGTGACATTCTATGTATTGTAAAGAAAATTCCCCGACTTCAAACTGCAATAAAATATCATTTTATATCAAAATTATAGATGGTTTGATAGTACAAACAGTTACAGCGTGACACATATACTTCAATTTATTTGTAAATTTACAATTAATTGTAAATGTTACACAATAAGTTTGAATACGTAATCTATATAATGTTACACAATAAGTTTGAATACGTAATCTATATAATGTTACACATTAAGTTTGAATACGTAATCTATATAATGTTACACAATATCTGACAAGTTTGAATACGTAATTTATATAATGACTATACTGTGAATTTTGATACATTTTAAAACTTTTAAGTTTATTCTTATCAAACAAATATAAAGTACACTTTGTACAATGATACAACATTATGTGATAAAGTTTGTCAGTGACTTGCGACAGGTTGGTGGTTTTCTCTGTGTACTCCGGTTTCCTCCATCAATATAACTGACCGCCACGATATAACTGAAATATTGTTGAAAGTGGCGTTAAGCACCATAAACCAAACCAATCATTTTTTACAACGAAGACATTCAACTGATTCTAGTTTGTAAGAAAATGATATAAAAAAAATACCCTAAAACCATATAGGGTTATGGTTATGGTATTTAATGCCACTTTCAACAATACTTCAGTTATATCGTGGCGGTCAGTTTTATTGGTGGAGGAAACCTGAGTACACAGAGAAAACCACTGACCTGTCGCAAGTCACTGACAAACTTTATCTCATAATGTTGTATCGTAAAACCATATATAATTATGTCAATTGTAACTTACTTACTTTTAACGGTTTTATTTTCCAAGGATAAAATTTACCTTATTCTAAATTCCGATCTTATATAAGTTGAACCTGTATTCCAGATAAAATCTTACGTCCAAAAATGTAGTACAATTATATAATTAACGGTCATTATACTACTTTTAAAACGATTTTTTAATCAGTTATACAACCTAAAATAAATAATAAGAAGCAGATTAAGGTAAAACCACTTCAATTAAAACCAACTGTGAAAATAACATATATTAAAACCAAGGACGTATAATTCTATATACGTCCTTGTTACAACTTATATTTGGTCACGGATCGATGGTCAACTTTATCCAATCTATATATTTGTTAAAATCTTCACGAGATCGCCATAGAAAGTTTTGTGGGTTTGAATTATTTATAGCACAACAGCGATAAATTAAACAGTCTTGTGGAATATTAAACATTCATTAATTACACATCAACAAAAATCAAATAGATGATTGTTAAAATTTTAAGTGTTCTGTCACCAAGAGTTAAATGAGTTTTATTGTTTGGGATAATTATTTCCTTTAGCATGCATACAATAAATTGTTCAGATTAATTTTTCTCTCAGATCGATGATGATCAGACGGAATAGACGGAGACATATTAGACGCATATTTAGATAACAAACAGAAAATACTGCCACGATATAACTGAAATATTGTTGAAAGTGGCGTTAAACACCATAAACCAACCAAGCAGAAAATAATATTTTATATCAATAACATAAGGATTGAAAATTGAAAATGAAAAAAATTTAAATATGAAAATAAAATATGTAGAAAAAAAAAAAATCCTCTTTCAGAAAAAAAAATCCTGGCTCAAAACTGGAAATAAAATAGCCAAGGATTTCAAGATTTTTAGCTTCTTATAATGAAACAAATATCGATGAATTATATATATTTTTCTTAAACATTTTTACTTACTTCAAAATGGTCCATGACAATATGTTTGGTCAGCCTCCTTATCAAATATAAAAATCGTTAAATGGCTAGAAAGAAGATATTGACTAAATTATATAAAAACAGCAAAGTCACTAAAAGTCGGTATTGCTAATGAATTATTACTGGGGAAAATCGTAATCTGCACCAGCGGTAAATCCGTAGGTAATTCCAAGTTCGTGGTGACATACACCACTGATTATAATATAGACACATTCAACGAATTTTTTGTAAGGCTAACTTAGATTTAATCACTCCTGACATGTACACTAAATTAACTTCGGTATCGGATGAGTGATTGTTGTTTACCACCAATTGAACAATTTTCAGCTATGTTATAGGAAAACAAGTTACATTTCGACGAGATGATGATGATGACCTCTTTGTACTAGACCAACACGGGCTTACAGTGCGAGGGTGAACATGTCACTCCACTCGGACACATTATCCTGATTATGAACCAACCAGTCCATGCTCTTAATCTTTAATGTTTCGTGCTTAGCGGAGAAGCAGAGCATAATTGTATAGTCCTTGGTTTGACCCAACAAGTCACTAACCCATGATATACTGCACCCGGGTGAGCACGCTAACCGGTTTCTGGGTAGACTGGCAAATTATTTGTGCTTAACACCACTTTCAACAATATTTCGGTTATATGGTGCCGATCGAACACAAATTGGAACAGACGGGAATCGAACTCAAAAACTTTTGTGGTAAGAATAACTTGTGTAAATACAACTATAATACGGTCAAACAACTGTTGTAATATTTAAAGTACGATATAACTGCATCGGGGGCGTAATGGTTAGCGTGCTCGCCTCGAGTTCGGTAGATCGTGGGTTCGAGTCCAGGTCGGGTCAAACCAAGTACTATAAAATTGGTATTTGTTGCTTCTCTGCTAAGCACGCAGAATTAAGGAGAAAGAGCAAAGACCGGTTTACTCGGAATTAGAATAACGTGTCCGAGTGGAACGACATGTCTAACCGCGGGGTGTTGTTTCAGTGAGCTATCACTATAAAAATCCAACTAAGTGTGTTGGTCTAGTACAAAGCGGACCTCATCATCATCTCATTGATACTAGTGATTATCTTGTTCTCGCCATGATATACATGTAGCTGAAAAATTGCTGAATTGGCGTTAAACAACAATCCCTCTCACTTAAAGTATAATAGATGATTGATTCATGCTGTGGTGGTTGGCGAGACGTAATGTTCATATTGCGGTTGGTTAGAGGAGTGTTCATGTTGTGGTTTATGACAGGACAGGACATCGTCGCTAAGCCACGGTTGGTAACGGATTGAAATTATCCGTGGTTTATTGGCGACGATGAGAGGAGTCGTTCATGTTGCTGTAGTTATGGTGAATTGAGAGGGCTGGTTTATATTTTTGTTGGCGATATGTTATGATTGTTGAGATGAGTGGCTCATACTGTTGTGTTTGGTGAGATGAGTGGCTCGTGTTGTGCTTGGGGAGATGAGTGGCTCGTGTTGTGCTTGGGGAGATGAGTGGCTCATGTTGTTGTGTTTGGTAAGATGAGTGGCTCGTGTTGTGCTTGGGGAGATGAGTGGCTCATGTTGTTGTGTTTGGTAAGATGAGTGGCTCGTGTTGTGCTTGGGGAGATGAGTGGCTCATGTTGTTGTGTTTGGCGAGATGTAGTGATTGTTGAGAGGAGAATTCATGTTGTTGTGTTTGGCGAGATGTTGTGGTTGTTGAGAGGAGAATTCATGTTGTTGTGCTTGGTGAGATGTTGTGGTTGTTGAGAGGAGTGGTTCATGTTGTTGTACTTGGTGAGATGTTGTGGTTGTTGAGAGGAATGCTTCATGTTGTTGTGCTTGGTGAGATGAGTGGCTCGTGTTGTGCTTGGGGAGATGAGTGGCTCATGCTGTTGTGCTTGGTAAGACGAGTGGCTCGTGTTGTGATTGGGGAGATGAGTGGCTCATGTTGTTGTGTTTGGCGAGATGTAGTGATTGTTGAGAGGAGAATGCATGTTGTTGTGCTTGGTGAGATGAGTGGCTCGTGTTGTGCTTGGGGAGATGAGTGGCTCATGTTGTTGTGCTTGGTAAGACGAGTGGCTCGTGTTGTGCATGGGGAGATGAGTGGCTCATGTTGTTGTGTTTGGCGAGATGTAGTGATTGTTGAGAGGAAAATTCATGTTGTTGTGTTTGGCGAGATGTTGTGGTTGTTGAGAGGAGAATTCATGTTGTTGTGTTTGCCGAGATGTTGTGGTTGTTGAGAGGAGAATTCATGTTGCTGTGCTTGGTGAGATGTAGTGATTGTTGAGAAGAGAATTCATGTTGTTGTGTTTGGCGAGATGTAGTGATTGTTGAGAGGAGAATTCATGTTGTGTTTGGCGAGATGTTGTGGTTGTTGAGAGGAGAATTCATGTTGTTGTGCTTGGTGAGATGTTGTGGTTGTTGAGAGGAGTGGCTCATGTTGTTGTACTTGGTGAGATGTTGTGGTTGTTGAGAGGAATGCTTCATGTTGTTGTGCTTGGTGAGATGAGTGGCTCGTGTTGTGCTTGGGGAGATGAGTGGCTCATGTTGTTGTGCTTGGTAAGACGAATGGCTCGTGTTGTGATTGGGGAGATGAGTGGCTCATGTTGTTGTGTTTGGCGAGATGTAGTGATTGTTGAGAGAAGAATTCATGTTGTTGTGTTTGGCCAGATGTTGTGGTTGTTGAGAGGAGAATTCATGTTGTTGTGCTTGGTGAGATGTTGTGGTTTTTGAGAAGAATGTTTCATGTTGTTGTGCTTGGTGAGATGTTGTGGTTGTTGAGAGGAGTGGTTCATGTTTTTGTACTTGGTGAGATGTTGTGGTTGTTGAGAGGAATGCTTCATGTTGTTGTGCTTGGTGAGATGTTGTGGTTGTTGAGAGGAGAATTCATGTTGTTGTGCTTGGTGAGATGCTGTGGTTGTTGAGAGGAGTGGTTCATGTTGTTGTACTTGGTGAGATGTTGTGGTTGTTGAGAGGAATGCTTCATGTTGTTGTGCTTGGTGAGATGTTGTGGTTGTTGAGAGGAGAATTCATGTTGTTGTGCTTGGTGAGATGTTGTGGTTGTTGAGAGGAGTGGTTCATGTTGTTGTCCTTGGTGAGATGTTGTGGGTTTTGAGAGGAATGTTTCATGTTGTTGTGCTTGATGAGATGTTGTGGTTGTTGAGAGGAGAATTCATGCTGTTGTGCTTGGTGAGATGTTGTGGTTGTTGAGAGGAGTGGTTCATGTTGTTGTCCTTGGTGAGATGTTGTGGTTTTTGAGAGGAATGCTTCATGTTGTTGTTCTTGGTGAGATGTTGTGGTTGTTAAGAGGAGTGGTTCATGTTGTTGGTGAGATGAGTGACTCATGTTGTTTGATTTGGTGAGATGTTATGGTTGTTGAGAGGAGTGTTTCATATGGTGCTCAGTTTTTGTCGAAGTACATATCTACAATACATAGTCCAGAGTATTCAGGTACTTGATAAGGTGTACTTAAGCGTTTTCATTCCAAGCATACAGAATTAGACAGCACATTTTGATCAGCAGATATTTTACAGTCGGCTTAACTTACATAACTAATGACATTTACACTGCATTTTGGTCATGTAGGGGGGTATAAAAATGTGACCTTGACAGTTTTTTGTGGTTTATATTTCTCAACGGTAATCAGACTGTTCACTCATATTCCATGTGATGTCTACAATTCAGTTCTAAACAAATAATAAAATATTACTTCATCGAAAAAAAAAATTGAAAACATATTTACGAGTATATTAATTTATTCCTTAAGTACTTAGGAATTCTATAGAAAAATTGTGTTTTTGTATATTAACTGTTTACATCCACTGAATACTTAATGGCAGGAAAATCCAAATTGAAGAAACATGCTTCATTGAATACGTATTTTAAATTATAGGTAAACTGTACAATGGTACAGGTACAATTCAGAGGACGATGTCTTCATTTATCCTTGAAGACTAAGAAAACAAAATTATGTTCTATATCTAGTGATATAAATCGTCTTGTTAAATGATTCTTGAAAGGAAGTGGGAAAAGTTGCAGTGAAAACATCTGTACTTGCCTTACGTATTGCTGGTGCATTCAGCCTATGCCAAATATTTTTTGAAACTAATTCAAAAAGGTAGTTAGTTTTGGTAGAGGTTAAATACTTATAGAAATATAACTGGTGTTGTCCAAACATATTTATTTATTGATTGATCAGTGTTAAATTAGAAGAGATATCAATCGGTCAATAGTAATAACTATTTTTGCGTTAAAAACAGGTAAATTCTATATATTATTATCACACAGTTGATAAATATGATAAATAACAAGTCACAATGTCTGTACATAACAATTAGGTATAATTACCATATAATAGGGTTAGGGCTATGGTTATGGTGTTTAACGCCACTTACAACAATATTTCAGTTATATCGTACCGGTGGGAAAACCAGCGACATGTCAAACTTTATTACATAATGTTGTATGCATTATCATATTATGAGCACCAAACTGTGTCTAACTGTAGTCCTATAATATAAGACCCCGTATGTTTCCAATCGTTTACATTTGATTTTCCTTTTTTTATTGTGTGAAACGCGGGTTTCCCACTATAGAAAAAATAAATTAAAGTTTAAAAACTGTGACGGAATGAGTTTAAAAGAGATGAAAATGATTGCAAAACCTAGAAGTATATATATATATATATATATATATATATATACACGTCTGAAAATTAAACCAAACAGTGTTAGAATTAGATTTTAGAGCTGTCAAATTTTTGTTCTTCCCTCGACGGGATTTGAACTCACACCATTGATACACTGCAGCACCATTCGCTTAGCCTTACGTCCAGCGCCCTAGACCACTCGACCACATCCACTCCCTTAAAAAGGAGCTTCAATAATCGTAGTGTTACCTTTTCTCGTAAGGCAAATCTAGAGATAGACGTAAGACATGTGTATAAACGTGTGTAGATGGTACATATATACTTAATATATGATCGTATAGTGTATAGTGACGAGATCGAATCTGATCTCCAATATAAAAACATCAGGTTATATAGAAAATGTTAATGTAAATTCTTGGAGGTCCACATGGCACGTGAACGTATATACCTAGTAGAAACACAGTATGTAATTTTAATAGCTAACTAAATCTGAGAAAGCAAAACGCTTATTGTTAACTTCTTTACCCGCGATATGAATATAATGATTATAAATTATTGTTCTTTAATACCAACACAGCAATCAGGATCATCAGGTAAACATCTCTTCAGGGAAATTGTCATCTTTCTTTTAAAAAAATCAACCCCTAATTTAATCATATATGGAGAGCTTGGTACATATCCTATGTCTGTTTATATAAAACTGGGTATGATAAATTATTGGTCAAGGTTAATAAATGGTAAAGATAGCAAGTTATCACTCATTCTTTATAAATTTTTGTATATTAAAAATTAACATGGTCAATACCAGTCCTCTTGGTTTGATAATGTAAAGATAATTGTGGCTTCAGTAATATCTGAGAGTGCCAGGGAAATTTTAATTGTACATGGTTAAATATGATACCAAAATAAAGATTATTCGACCAGTTTCAACAAGAATGGCGATCAAATATGGAAAACTCGTCAAAAGGGTTATGTTATAAATTATTTAAAGAAAATTTTGAATTTGAGCCTTATTTAGATATTTTAACATATAAAAATATAAAAACAGAATCACATTTTGTAAATTTAGAACTGCTAATCATCGATTACCTATCGAAACGGGAAAATGGAATGATGTTGATCATGGAAATAGACTGTGTAATATATGCCCGGATGCAGAGATAGGTGATGAATTTCACTACATTCTTCAGTGTAAATCTTTGGCAAATGAAAGAAAATTATACTTGAGTCAATATCTTTCACGCGGAATCAATACCTTGAAATTTGGTCAATTATTCCAAATTAAAAATAAAACAAAACTAACAAAACTGTGCAAATTCATTCGTGTCATACAATATCATGCCTGTCCTCCTGGTTAACCACATATCTCTGTCATCCAAATGAAATGATGTTATTTCATTTGTGTAATTATTATTCAATTTTGTAGACCATCTTGTCTTGTCATGTGTATTTAATATCTATTTATGTTTAATTGGCAAATTCTCTGTCTCACTGTTTAAACTATGGTTTTATGAGAAATAAAGAATCTAGGATGTAACGAACACAATCATGGCCTCTCATCTATGTAGGCATTAATTTAAGCTTGGTTTTGTTGTCATGCCAACTGTACTCTTGATGAGAACACAATGATTATTTAGCACAAATATTCCACAGTTCTTGTAGCTACGTTACAAAACGGTAAGTTAAACAATTGGAAACGCACTGGATTCTTTAAGATTTTTTTCCCCAGATGTTATTATACTCCCTGGCAGTTACACTGTAGTGAAAGGCAACATATATACCACAATTATAATGGTGAACAAGGCAAATTAATATAGAAAATAATTTACATAGAGTAAATAGCATAGCAAATATTTAAAAAATATATCAAATATACTATTTGAACGAACTTAATATACAAGATATATATATATTGTATTTTACTAGTCATACAAGTAATAATAGATCACATGTAAAGCGTAGACCGCACTCGATACGAGTACCTGTAACTGGAATGGTGCTCTTTATGATATAGATCACATGTAATGTCGGTGAGTGAGTAATTGTTGTTTAACGTCAAATGAGAAATTTTTCAGCTATATCATGACTAGAACAAGTTACTTTTCAACGAGATGATGATGAGGCCAGCTTTGTACTAAACCAACACGCTTAGTTAGATTTTTATAGTGATAGCTTGCTGAAACAAAAATCCGGGGTAGAAATGTCGCTTCATTCGAACACATTATCCTGTTTCCTAGCCAATCATGTTTGCTCTTTCTGCTTAATGTTGTTTGGTTAGCGGGGAAGCAACAAATACCAATTTCATAGTCTTTGCTTTGACTCTTAGCGACTCTAACCCACGATTTATCCCACTTGAGGCAAGTACGCTAACCATTATCCCACTTGAGGCAAGTACGCTAACCATTATCCCACTTGAGGCAAGTACGCTAACCATTATCCCACTTGAGGAAAGTACGCTAACCATTATTCCACTTGAGGCAAATACGCTAACCATTATCCCACTTGAGACAAGTACGCTAACCATTATCCCACTTGAGGCAAGTACGCTAACCATTATCCCACTTGAGGCAAGTACGCTAACCATTATCGCACTTGAGGCAAGTACGCTAACCATTATCCCACTTGAGGCAAGTACGCTAACCATTATCCCACTTGAGGTAAGTACGCTAACCATTATCCCACTTGAGGAAAGTACGCTAACCATTATCCCACTTGAGGTAAGTACGCTAACCATTATCCCACTTGAGGCAAGTACGCTAACCATTATCCCATTTGAGACAAGTACGCTAACCATTATCCCACTTGAAGCAAGTACGCTAACCATTATTCCACTTGAGGCAAGTACGCTAACCATTATCCCACTTGAGGCAAGTACGCTAACCATTATCCACCGGTTATATAGATTACATCTTATGTCGGCGAGGTTTACCAAAAAAACTCATATTATTTCATTACGAGGAGCATTGGTCTATCGTGTATGGGAAAATAGAAATTTGGCACCTTAATTTAATAATTTGTATTCTACGACATTTCTTCAAGTTAATTAAATAGTGTTCAAGAGCAAGTTTTGTATAATGAATAGAAGTGACCTCTGGATCAACTATTGATATCGCTATAATAATGCTGTATAAACTGGTCATGTAAAATTTGTTTAATAAACACTTTTATGTCCAACTTAATTGGTACATTCTGAAAAATAAAAATCTAACTTAAACCACTATAATTATCTAAAATTAATTTTACATTCAACAACCACTTTCAATTATATATTCCGACAGAATGACTTTTTAACACAAGTTGATACAAACATCCAGACATTTTATTACTATTAAGCATAAAGTGTTACGGCTGTGTCTGCATAGTCCACTGATGTGATCAGGTTGTTAAGTAACGTTTCTTGCCGGTTGTCAAGTCTGTTGCTAAGAGACGTTTTCATTATTTTTAATTTGAGAAAGATTATAAACTCTAATACATTTTTAAATATTTACAATATATGGAAATTTGACAATAGTTCCAAACAGTTTATGAATACTAAAAAAAAGAAATGATATGTAAAGATTATTTGAAAAGAGGGAAGAAAACCTTGACAATTACAAAGCTCTAAATAAAATTTCACATAAGAAATCACAATCGGGAAATTGAATTGGGACGGTATTAAAATATTCTGAGAGAAAAAAGAATTTGCAAACAAACATTGTAGCGCATAAAATGATGAATATTATATTTCATTAATTGCAAACTTAATCATACATGTAGCAATTATAATTTGACTAATAATATAATTAAAATTAAAGTGACAGTGTCTACGATTTTGTCAAATATTTTAAATCGGAATTTTTCTCCCAAACCTGAACAGATGTGAGGAAAAATTCATCTAAAACAGACAAAAACACTGAAAAGCGGTTTTCACGAAATATTTCGGGGAAAACGTGTTCGCAAGCAATTTGTGTCTGGGCTACTTTAATTCAAGTCAATCAAGATAACTCCGCCTCTGTATGATGAACTGCGCACGCGCCGAATCGGTTTGTTGATGAAAATGTCTTCTGTCGGAAAATCTAACATTGGTAAAAAAAAAACGTCTTTGACCGAAAATGGCTAATAATTTGAGTTTTGATTGCTAAATTGTGTTCTTATAGGTAAATATTACTAATTTATCATTAAACATGTATGAATTATACATCTTAGTCTAAAGATAGGCTAAATAAACTGCTTACCTCATCATGCATGTCTTTGTTTTGATAAATCTGGGTCAGTGGTTCATGAATACTTCATGAGCTTGGCCAGCAGACGATCAGAAGTAATTTGTTTAATCACATCTAATTAAACAAATTTCTCTTTATCTGGTCATTTTATTGATTTATCTATCTTATTTTCAAGTTGTTGTCAAACTTAAAAATTATGAAAAATCGTAGACACTTTAATAATATATTTCAAAATTAGCATATCCCTCCGGAGCACCCGAGGTCAATTCCGGCTTTTAGGTTGGTTCATGTTGTAGTTGTCCAATTGCATCACTTCGCATGCTTAGTTTCATGTTGTGATGTCCGTTACGATTTCCGCGCTAAAACGATGCTCGGTTCGACTTAATTCTCATTTGTTTTGAAGGGGTTTATGTAAATTGTAATTGCTTATATCAAATAATGGTGTTCGTGTCGTGTTACAGTAACTCGTAGATTGCCATTATTGGAACGGGGAGAACTGCTTGCTCTTCCACAGGACCCAAGATCACCCGATGCTGCTATATTTATTTTTCTTTGTAATGTTTTGCAAATCGTTGTTTGTCCTTCAGTCTTTTTTTCTTTTGGCCATTGTATTTTCTGTCTTCTTCGATTTAGAGCTTGTGATTACCCTTTTGGTATTTTCAAACTTTTCTTTAGCTTTTTTTATAAGAACACAACAAAACTAATCAAACGTGATATGATTTGACCTTATTGAACGGAACAGAGCTAAATAAATTTAAAAAAAGAAAGTCCCGAGTGGAAATCGTTATAACTGTCAGTTCTTAAAGGCTGTTGGGTTTAAAAACTCAACACGAACGGTCTTATTAGCTACTCTGTTTTGATATGGATAGTGTCGTTGTCTGTTGTTATAGGCTGTTGGAGTCAAATACACACGAACGGTCTTATTAGTTAGTGCCTAGACCCATACCGTACTTATTTGAACAGTTTTAGAGTTGAACTGTCTTCATGTTACTTGTTGTGATTGTTTTAATTATTATTGTACATACTACTGGAAATCCCACTTTCACTGTACCGTGCTTGTTTGAACAATTTTAGCTAAAATATTGTTGAAAGTGGCGTTAAATACCATTTCTCTTTAATAGACAACTCATGTGCTACGAAAATTAATATACAAAATGTATAATGTATAGTTGAAGATTCAAACGTTATTTATAATCACGCTGCTTACCCATTTATTTGTGAGGGCACCGGGACTTGCCCCACTGAATGTTCTTTTACTGTCAATATATTACCCACTTCATTATCACAAGGGAGAACACCATTAATAACCCTTCCTCGCCTTAACTCGTTCTATTTTTACTTCTCTTCAATTTCCCACCTAATTACTTGTACGGATCTTTTAAATAATCCCTTTTGCAATGATTTGTCACATAATTTATCCTTTTGGCACCTTATTACACATCCAATTATCGATCCAAACATCGTAAAGTTCCCCAAAGGACAACATCCTGAGTTTTAAAACGAAAGTTGAAACTTACTGCGAAATCACGTGGTCTTACCGCATTTCAGAAACATTCGAAGCCTTTCATACAAGGATACGATAGCACGACTAGAATGACAATCAGAAAATTTAGCGTAAGCATTTCTTAACAAGTAAAAATTTTATTTCTCATAGTCATATCGCTTGCAGGAAAATTCATTATCATTACACGTTAACATTTATATAATAAATAAAAAGAAATTCTACACAGAAATGTTCCCGTCAAACATGTTTTTATGCACCCCTCCTCCGCGACAAATCGCCGAGAGCATCTAAGCAAAATCATCCATAAATATTTACCCAAGAATTTTTTAAAACATATATGTTACTTTGAAGTAATCATTACCCAAGAGTTATGACCTACCGCCACTCCTGTTCTCATTTAGCAGCGTGGGTCACATGATGGCGGATTAACTTGTACACACTGCAATAGCTGCAACCATTCAGAATGTGTGTAACAAAATATTTGATCATCAACTGCTTCCTCATTAGGACAAAATACTCATCTACAAAATATCTCTTCTACTAAAGAGATTCAACTTTACTCATTCTACTAAAGCTATGTTCAAAAATTTCGTTATTGTCTAAGGACAAAGAGAAGTACAATGAGCAAGACAGGAAGGACAGTAGGGAAGGTGGGGGGAAGGTGGTACAAGGCAAAATGTCTTGAAGGTGGTTCAAGTCGAAAGGTGAATAAGGATGTACAAAACGAAATATGGGAAAGGATTTTTGGTAATTTAAAAACATACCACAGACACATAAATCAAAACAGGTTTTCACAAATTCATCTTACATAAAATACAACATAGAAATGGTAGCATTAGTTATTAACAAGCTTTCTTTAGCTTAGATATGTTTAAGATACACCAAAATAATTTTTTAGAAGAGCCAAAATGTATGATAAATATAATAACAAAAATCAAGCAATATTTAATGAAACGACCTTGTCCAAGTTCAACTTTAAACTTTACGACTTTCCTATATATTATATATAACTTTGAACTGAAAGAAACCCTATCAATCTAATTTGTTCAAATGATCAAAGCCAGCCGAACATTTATATTAACACATAACGATTTACGATATAATATAAAAAAAATATATATATGAAAATAAATCAAATAGTTACAATCGTTTTATCTTCAATTACGACATGGATTTCTAACGCCATTTGTCGTGGTCTTTTTTACGTTCAATGATTTGAGGTAAGAGGCGATTGTTCATTTTGTTGATATTGGTAGAATTGTTGACCATCACTGTTTAAACTTTCGTTTCATAATAGAATAACATTTATCGCTGAAACGCCACAAATCATTAAAATAATTCCAAGCGAGTTCATTTTATAAAGCACCAGATATCATATGCTGCGAGGTAACGTAAATCGTCATCATGACCGGACAAGCCCACAAGAACAATCGCCGTTGGATTCATTAAGCCTTGTCCGTACATTATCTCAACACGAATGTTCTTTCGTTCGTCAATAAGGGTCACAAGGGCTCTGATCTCCGACTAGGTTTGGCTGGATGGCCTGTTTCGTATGGACTAGACAAAATCCGAGATGTCAAATGGATAATCTGGTCTGTGATGATGATTGGCAAGCTGAAGTCTTCTTTTGGATCATATCGTCGTATTTTCTTAATCCCATTCTGGCTTGTCTGGACAGCTGATACTGGATGGCGCCTTTATTAACTAACAATAATCCTCTTGCTGATAGCTGATCCTAGATAACGGTTTTACCAACTGGATAGGATTGCTCAGCATGTCCAATATCATTTGGATCAAGGAAAAAAGACAGTAAAGATGACGTGTTTTAAAGAATACTATTGAGGATACTTTGGGCACCACGAATTCGAAGTTCTAATCTCTTGTAAGAAACAGACATCTGCGTCAGTTATTCCTGTTTACCACTGGCGGGATCGTTTAATAAATTCAGCAGTTGAGTCCACTTTGAATAATTCTCAAATTCTTATCATTTCACGCATGCGACGGGATATCATATATACATGCCTATAGATTAACATTTGTGGAAAACTGGTATCTAATGTTAGATTGCAGGCGGTCATGGACTTTTTATTTCCTTAAGCAATCAACATTTCAACAACCATTAAATTTGGAAACAACCGACACTGACATTTTTTTTTGTTGCGATTATGAAGTAAAATGTCACGACTCAAATCTGAAGGAGTTTCTTAATCTAATTTAAGAATATACTGATGCGCTATGCCAAGACTGACAACGTCCACGGAAAATTAATTTGAGAATCATATATACTGACAATCTAGTTCTTAAAAGTAAATTGTTGAGACAAAAGAAACTCTTGTTCACTTATTGTATGAATGCTAAATTAAAAAAAGACGCAAAATAGATACCTCCAATACACATACATGTATACACGACTACAGGGTTAAGATTGTTTATAGACACAAAATCCTCCTCTCTTTGTCATGCAAGTGTTTTCCAGATGTGAAAAAACGTCAACCCTCAAACATACTAGTAACCAGTCGATTAGCGCTGCCACAAAGAACACTCTATTCTTGAACATTATGCATGATATATCAACTTCCCTTCAATCAAGTAGCGTCATTGTTAACAGAAATACGATAATTTTGTCTCAGAAACACTAAATCGAAAAAGGGTGGGATCTTGAGGCGTCTTCAACAAAAAAGTGAAAAAATTGATGTTACGTGTCTTAGAGCTGGATTTCTAATTCCCAGAGGTATGGATTGGTTTAATTTGTGAAGTCATTTGACTAAAGTTTAGTACCATTTCGCTAACCGTTACGGAATATCTGTGTCACAAATGACCGTTTGTTCTAATCACAATCTCGTCCTTACCTCATTCATGATTTATTACCGAGGTTTATAACACGAGAACCACGCCGGATGTCTCTAGTGGAGCAGGAATTGCTTACCCTTCCGGAGCACCTGAGTTCACCCGCATTTTTAGGTAAGGTACGTGATGCTCAATTGTTAGCTTTCTGCTTGTGCTTTGTATATGGGTTTATCCTTTTGACCCTGTTCTTTTGGCCATTGTATTGTCTGTCCGTCTTCGATTTACATCTTCTGATTACCCATGTGGTGTCCTTTAACTTTTTTGATGTAATTTTTACGTACATAATTTCCGTATTATACTGTTTTGTAATACATGACGGATGTGGTGTTTACGGTAACTCAGTCAATTCATTCGTTGTTGTGAGTTTTTATTCTTTTTGTTTTGGCAAGAGATTTTCCCTATATATAACATTTTTTAATTTAACTTAATATTACTCGCTGGTCGTGATTCTGTGATAATCGTCCATGTTAACAAACGCTCATATATTTGACTTTGAAGCCATATTACAAGGTGTACACAACATTTTGTAGATTTTGATTGTACACAAATATTGTTTTGTAAATTTACAATGAAAGAAATGTTTGCAAAATACATAGAGAATTTCTAATTCTATATTTATTATTCTGAATTTTTTAATTGCTAATTCTCAATTTGTTATTCTAAATAATTTAATATCCAATTCTCAATTTGTTATTCTGAATAATTTAATATCCAATTCTCAATTTGTCATTCTCAATCATATAATTTCTTATTCTCAATTTGTCCAGCTCAATAATTTAATCTATAGCTCAATTTGTTATTCTGAATCATTTTACAATTTATGTACGACATTATTCAGATTTAAACTGTTAACAAATATTTCTCATTTGCAATGAAAAACGCCATCTTGAAACAATGACAAGTTATCACACAGGCTGTACACATACATGTGTAATTTCGTAAGCATTACCATATCGATCACAAATTGACTACTTCAGATTGACTATGTTAATTTGTGTTTAGGGTTAACAATTCTATCCCATGTACTTTGATGTACCATTATCTCTGTAGTATTTGACTCCTGTCGTTCATTTCTGAATGATATTTCTGTTGTATTATCCACTAATTGATTCGGTGTGTCTTCCAATGATATTTCTGTTGTATTATCCACTAATTGATTATGTGTGTCTTCCAATGTGTATTCTTTTCTAGGCTTTGATTCATACAATGAGTCCGCGCCCATGAGATTCACTACTGATGGAGCATCAAATCGCACTGTACTACCATTTTGATTCGTATCTGTTTTTTGTTGTCTAGTATTCCATTTCACATCTGACCTAAATAACCGTATGTATCTATTAATAATGGAATCTGGATTATAATTTTGCTTTCCCAGGTTTGTAGCGGCAAGGAGATGAAGAAATGTTTCGTACCTGAGATTTGCCATGCCAACAAATTGTAGTAATAATAAGCAGGTGAAAATTACCAAGAAAATAAGACCAAGTGGCTCTATGGGTACGAGAGAATCTCCATCCAGTGTTGGTACATGTATAACCAATGATCCCTTAATCTCGTACATCGCTGTCATTATAGCTAGCCACAAACCATTTATAAAGAAAAATGCGAAAGCTACTTTGTTACGTAATTCTTTTAAGCTTTCAGCAACTAACCTCTTAGTTTCCTCGTTGTGGTGTAAAGGTTCTAAGTAGTTAGAAATTAATTCTGTCCAAAACATTTCCTCATCTGAATCTAAATACTTAAAATTGTCTCCTAACCAGGAAATATCATCAGTTTCGACATGGATATCGATGTTTTCAAGCATGGAATCATTTTCTTGTTCAACTGTAACGCATGAAAGAGAGCTTGGATCTTTATTTTTGTTGTCTGTCATTTTTTGCACACTTTCCAGAGAACGCAATATCAATATGTTATTGATCCAACGGCTAATTGATGATATTAAATTTGTACATGATATTGTATTGTCTATATTGTTCGCTTGATTTAGGATATCTTTCATAATTTGTTTTGACGCAACCCTCAATTTCTCATCTGTCTCAACTGCTAATGACTGTTTGTTTTGATGGTTTAGCACAGCTTTTTCTTTTTCTCTCGTCCCCCAAGAAATATCATGTAAATTACAAATGGCGTAAATTATAAGGAATAAATATCCTGCAGGAATGCACAGGAAATAAAAAATCCCACAGATCAAATCCGAACATTCATAAGGATGACAAAGTCCAGCGGCGATCGAAATTATGATAACAATACACAAAAATAGCGTAGATGGCATAAAAAATCCATGTTTTGGTATACTTAAAATAAGACCAGCTATCGTTGATAACATTATGATACCATATGTTGAGCTGAGCATATTCCCTATTGTCAATTGTGTTTTCGAATCGAATTTAAAACAAACAAATATATAAAATAGAGGTGGCCCGTAGGCCAATATATATGATATGAAAGGAGAGAAACCAGATTCCGTTCGTATCGCAAACTGCAACGCTAATAGTACAGTTGAAGGACCCAGCACACCAGACAGAAATAAAACTAGCTGATAAAATAGAAAAAAATATGAAATATGCGGATTAAATCTAAATTTCCTTTTGTGGCCTAAAAGTAGGTCTATGATATTTGCCAATGTCGAAGGGATCCATCTTTTCCTTTGAATAAAGAACTCTTCCAACCGTTCTGGAGCAAACGTCAGTGCCTCTGCAGATGCACAATATTCTATTCGATAACCTTGTTTTATTATTAGGGTAGATAGCCATCTGTCTTCGCCTATAAATAAAATTTTGCATTGATACTTGAAAGAAAACGTTCTATATATAATGAGCTAATGCATCTATACACTGCACGCGCGAGAATAGAAACGTAAAGCGACCGACTGACGCTATAGTACCCTTCCAGAGCATGTCAGTTCATCATTGGTTTTTAGTGAGGCTCGTGTTGGTCATGTAGTCCGATTTCATGTATTTAGTCCCATGTTGTATTGTGTTGTGTTGTGTTTTCCGCGTAAAGCTATTTTCGGTTCGTCTTTGCCTTTTATTTTGTAGGGAGTTCACGGTTTTTTTGTATTTATGTACGTTTACGTGTGTTCACCATGATTTCCATATCACATGGTGTTCGTGTCGTTTAATAGTAACACGGTAACACGACGGGTGCCACTGTTGGAGCAAGAACTACTACCTCTTCCGGAAAACCCGAGTTAAACCACGTTTTATCTGCGGTTCGTGTTGCTCAATCTTTAGTTTTCTGTGTAGCATTTTGTAGATCATTTTTGTTCTTTTTTCATACGGCCATTGTATCCTCAAATTACGCTTTCTGATTACCTCTTTGGTAACTTCAAACTTGTCTTGGATCTATTTCTTACTACACAATGCTAAATCTGCCCACACGGCATTGTTTATATATTGCAATTTTTAAATGTTTTTTAATATGTGGTTTAGTACTTTTTCATAACTTCCCTGTCAGTTCTCGAACATACCAAATAACAAGTAACATTAACTATAGACCCTACCCCCCTCGCTCTGAATAAGTACCTTCCATCCCATCGCATTCCTTGACTAAAAATTATTAAAAATCATATGAATTTAGATTAAACATCCACTTCATTTTTATCATGTGCAGTGCCCCTATCTAATATAGGAACTGTTAATTCAAAAAAACTAAACCAAGATGCAATTTCTAATATATAAACGGTTTTGTGGTTGTCTTGACATTGTGTTGTCTTCAATTTAATAAACCTTTTTTGGAAAACATGCTTTACATAGTTTATAACAACATTTTGTCTGTATTAACGTGTATGATCATTCTGCTATCATGGCAATGAATATTAATTGGTTTATGATTTATGGTGTTTAATGCCACTTTCACCAATATTTCAGCTATATCGTGGTGGTCAGTTTTATTGGTGGAGGAAACCGGAGTACCTGGAGAAAACCACCGACCTGCCGCAAGTAATTGACGAACTTTATCACACAATGTTGTATCGAGTACACCTCACAATGAACGGTGCTCGAACTCATAACATTAGTGGTGATAGACACTGATTGCACATCTAGTTGTAAATCCAACTACTATACGATCACGACGCCCCCTGAATATTAATTAGCCATAGGCCTATTTTTTTATCCTCAAATCAGTTAAAGGTAAAAGAACAACCATAAATATGTTTAACCTCAAAATTATTGCAGTTCCATCAAAACAACACTGTTTATATGTTTAAGAATAAGAGTTAGTTCCATCAAAACAACACTGTTTATATGTTTAAGAATAAGAGTTAGTTCCATCAAAACAACACTGTTTATATGTTTAAGAACAAGAGTCAGTTCCATAAAAACAACACTGTTTATATGTTTAAGAACCAGAGTCAAGTTTTAGCTATTTTACGTCAATATATTGATATTTCTACTTTTGAAGAGCAAAGTAAGTTGGTTTTGAATCTTTTCACTTGCAATTGTATTTCATGAAAAGCTTGAAGATACCAAAGGGGTAATCAGGTAATATATCACGATTATTTCTTCTGAAGCCATTTTGAACTCTAAACATGAATCGAACCCTGGTGGAGAATTTCCGTAAACATTTAACATCATGTTTAATAAACTAGCAAAAAAAAAAAAAAAACACTTAACAACCAAAATATTTTGAGTACCCCTTTCCCCTTTCTTTTGGCCATTGTGTTGTCTTTCCTTATTCGATATACTTTGTCATCTTCAAACTCTTCTTAATCAGTTTAATGCTTGAGGATAACACCACATGTCTATTCTTAAGGTAGGTCCCAGGTGGCTCAATGAGTTAGGTAGTTGGATTACCTAACAACTCATACAAGCCTATCACCAATACGGCGTGGGTTCGCGCCCGGCTTTGTAAATTTAAAAAAGGGTGCACTCGACTCGCAGCCGCAAGTGATAAAGCTTACTAGTTGCTTGCCCATGGTCGGTGGTTCTCTCCGGGTACTCCGGCTTCTTCCACCACTAAAACTGGTCGCCATGATATAGCTGAAATATTGCTGAAACTGGCTTTAAACACAATAAATCAATCAATATACCTAAGGTTATAGATCCTATAACAATTAACCATATTACATGTTATATACCTTGGTCATACTGTAGATAATGTTGTGGTTCTGTTGGAAGACTTGCATATGTTTTCATTATATTATCATCCATTAGAGCTTTAGCACGGAACAGACTGAAACATCCAGGACAACAAAGAACACATCCAAAGAAATGTTCTGCAGATTTCTGTAACCAATGGGCTAAAGCATATTCAAATTTCTGATACCAAATCATATGTCCTTGTAAGGAAACAAAAAACAAATTCAAACAGGATTTAAAAAAAATCATGAATATGGAATTTTTTTTATCATGGATTGTTTAGAAACATTTTAATAGTTATTTGAATGTAAACAAAAGTTACCTTTAATCATTAATTTAATAGATTTTTATTTATTTATACTCTACTTTAACAAATTCTTGAAAAATAATAAAATCACAAATTCCTGTGCATATTCAGAACGCCATAAAAATGGGGGAAATATAAACATGTGAATCCACAAATATGAAATATAGTACTAAAACATTACCAGATCCACCAGGTTTAATCCGTCCACACGTTGCTCCTACTTCCGGATTCTTCTTCATGCTGCGCAGCAATAGTTTTAAAGCTTTTGGCACGAAATCAATATCTCCATCTATCGACATTATATAGGTATTTTCTGCCTGAAACAATTGAAAATATCTTATCAAAATAGATATTCTTACTTATTTTTCAAACAAATATGAATTGGCGATAAAAAATATAAATTACTTCTTTTTTCGTTTATAAACTACTCATACAATTTTCAGATCTGCGAAAAGCTATAGGTTTATGCTTAGGTTTATAGTATTTAACGCCACTTTCAACAATATTTCAGTTATATCCTGGCAGTCAGTTTTATTGATGGAGGAAACCGGAATACCCGCAGAAAACCACCGACCTGTCGCAAGTAACTGACAAACTTGATCACATAATGCTGTATCGAGTACACCTCGCCATGAACGGGGTCCGAACTCACAACTTTAGTAGTGATAGGCACTGATTGCACATGTAGTTCTAAATCCAACTACAATACGATCACGACGGCCCTCCGCGAAAAGTTATAAAATGCCAACCACCCACATATTAATAGAATAGAAAACCACTCTGTTTGACAGCAAAAGTGAAAATTCTGAGCCACTTTTATTCCAGAACAAATAATATAATAATAGTGTGTGGAAATAGTTTTTGTTAAATCAATTTATTTGTACTTTCCATGGATCAGTAGTGTTTGAAATAGCTGCAAATGTTCACGTGGCGTTAAACAACAATCTCTCACTCATTCTTCATTTGATATATGAGTGTGAATATGCACATGCATGGAAAATAACGTTGGTGGATTTGTAAAACCATAAGTGAAAATGTTATCTATACCTGCTCAACGATACTCGGTGGTAATATGTCAAATATACTCTTGCCAGTCTTGACTTCTTTTATTTGTTCTTCTTTCATCTGTCTATCCACTAATTGATATCCAAGTAGGTAATACAAATACATTACCTGCAGAAAAATGTAGTAATAAATATAAGTTTATTCAATTTGAGAAAATTGCCTTTTAAAAAAATCGAAAAAATACCGACCGAAACGATATTTGCAAATTACACATCTTCAAAAATTAATAAATCAGGAAAAAAACCAATGTGGTTATCCTTAAACAAATAAAGTGCTGTCGTGACCATGATCGTATGGCCTTGCATTTCCATCTACTCATGTCTATCCTCTGTATGGTTTGTGAATTCGATTTCTGTCTGTGGCGTGATGTACATGACTATCAGTCCGCGAGGGTATCATCCGCCCAGTAGGCAGTGTCTGGACAATGTCATGGTTTATTAGATATATTTATTATTGAAATTTTCAGATCCTAAATATGATTTTTTTTATCAAAACTAAGGTTCTTCTCCCTTAGGCATAAGTAACCGTAGCCGATTTTGGCTATCTTTTTTAGGTCTTTTGGTTTTATTGCTCTCAAACACTTTTAAGTTATTTGGCATTCCAATCTTTCAATTTTGAAGGTACCCGATGAAGGTAATTCCAGAAACGTGTCGTGTGCACTAAATTTGATAGCTACGTTTTTATCAGAGCCTGAAGGGATACATTTTTCACTTACAAAGATTCGATGGTTTTCACTGAAGCTTTTACGTTCTCCATCAGGGAAAAACAACCCTCACAATGCAATTGAAAAAAGTGGCACTAAGCACCGATAATATTAATTCTTCCATGTTTACCAATATTATTTGAGTTTTCAAGAATCATACCTGTGACCATCTTTTTCTATGTCTTGTCTTTTCTTTGTCCTTCAGGTGAACTATTAATTTGTTTTCTCCTGGCATAGTGAATACCAATCTTCCACCGTATGGAGTGAGTATTTTTTCCATTGGTTGTAAATTGACTTCAAATTGGTAAACTTCCCTTAAAATGGATAACAAAAAATAGAAATTACATGGTTTGATTTCAAATTGGTAAACTTCCCTTAAAATGGATAACAAAAAATTGAAATTACATGGCTTGACTTCAAATTGGTAAACTTCCCTTAAAATGGATAACAAAAAATAGAAATTACATGGCTTGACTTCAAATTGGTAAACTTCCCTTAAAATGGATAACAAAAAATAGAAATTACATGACTTGACTGCAAATTGGTAAACTTCCCTTAAAATGGATAACAAAAAATAGAAATTATATGGCTTGACTGCAAATTGGTAAACTTCCCTTAAAATGGATAACAAAAAATAGAAATTACATGGTTTGACTTCAAATTGGTAAACTTCCCTTAAAATGGATAATAAAAAATAGAAATTACATGGCTTGACTGCAAATTGGTAAACTTCCCTTAAAATGGATAACAAAAAATAGAAATTATATGGCTTGACTGCAAATTGGTAAACTTCCCTTAAAATGGATAACAAAAAATAGAAATTACATGGCTTGACTGCAAATTGGTAAACTTCCCTTAAAATGGATAACAAAAAATAGAAATTACATGGCTTGACTGCAAATTGGTAAACTTCCCTTAAAATGGATAACAAAAAATAGAAATTACATGGCTTGACTGCAAATTGGTAAGCTTCCCTCAAATATTGATAACAAAAATAGAAATTACATTGCTTTTCTAATGTTCTTCAATAAATTTAAGATTTATCAAACACTTATTTTATTTAGTGACCTCCATGGTACATAATAATAACGTTATTTTTCTATTGCACGGACCATATGTTTCTATGCTTTATTTTTTCACGAACAAATCAAACACTCGAGTAATACAGGAGTTGTTGCAGTACATATAATATATATTACAATTGAACATAACCAAGGTATTATCTCGCTGTTATGTTCGCTGTGTCATAACATCTTGCTGACGAAAATAATGTAACGAAATTATTTAAGTCCGTCTAACACAGTTATGCACCTTACTGAAGACTTTTCAATCAATGACTGCAAGAATAAAATTGATTTAGCGAGATAGATATTCTACCCTTCGATCGATAAATGGATGCATGATTAGTCTTTGTCTGTCACAGTCTGTACACGTCACATGTACAAATATAGATATACACTACGTATTATGAGACAAATATATAAATACATGTACATTAAAAAAAATCACAAACATGCTTTGCTAAATATTGCTGCATTTCATTATCTGAACAAGTATTATTTAATATCAAATTATAATTACAATGATTTTGCTTACGTATATATGTCTATCAAAAGAATTACTTATTTGATGTTAGATTACAAAAAATACTTACACTACAGCTTCCGGTATAATTTCTATCAATTGTTCGACAAATTTATTTGGTTTTCGTGTCTTCGTCATCCCCTCCATACATTCTGTTGTTTTCATGGCATCGTCGAATATAATATGAGCTGCAACAAATTGCAATAAAAACCTTCATAAAAAAATAAGTCCATTTTTCTAAAGGAAATATCAGACTCATTTTTCAATTAAATGTCTCTAATCTATTGTTCACATGTATATAAGGGAGGGAAGACCATTTTCCCGCGCTTTCGATTGTGGATAGCATTATATGTGTATATTTTAGAGAGAACATTTTGATCATTTGAAAATATGACACATGTAGAAATCATATACTCAATATGAAGTTAATATGTCACGTCTCACTAAGTGGGATGATGAACCTAGTCAAAATCATGTTTGGTGTTTGACGGACTATCCTGCTGTTCAATTTTGTATGCTTTTAAATCTTTTATTTTTTTCACTTGTGCTTTTAAGTCCATAAACGTTAGAGAATACCGAAGAGGCAATCAAATATGGACAATCCACAGAATCTGGCAACATAAGACACACAAGACGAAGAAAAACAAAGTAAAAATACAACACAATATGTGTTAGACACCAATATACGTAAACAAACACAAAAAAAACGTAAATAAGACTTTAACCCTCCTATGCTAATTGTAACTTTTTTTTTCCAGAAACAAAAAACGTAGATATCTAATTTAGAGCGCACGGCGCGTTTCTGGAATAATCGTCATCAGGTACAGATTGGAAAGACAAATTATTCAAACATCTTTGTGAACAGGATAGCCAAATGTGCCTAAGGCCACTTATGTCTGAGGGAGGAGAACTTTAGATTTAATAATAACATTATTTAAGAACTTTAAATTTCATTAATAAATAAATCTAATAAATAATGTCAGCACCGCAACACTGACTACTGGGCGAATGATACCCTCGGGGACTAATAGTCCACAAGCAGAGCATCGACCCACAGATAGTAATAAAGTTAGTGAGCAAATATTGGAAAATTGGAAAGCCAAATAATTCAAAAATCTATACAACTGAAATTACAAAGTCTTACATCTGTTATTGGTAACCGTCTGTAACTGAGATGGGTAACCGTCTAAAACTGAGATGGGTAACCGTCTGAAACTGAGATGGGTAACAGTCTGAAACTGAGATGGGCAACCGTCTGTAACTGAGATGGGTAACCGTCTGAAACTGAGATGGGTAACCGTCTGTAACTGAGATGGGTAACCGTCTGTAACTGAGATGGGTAACAGTCTGTAACTGAGATGGGTAACCGTCTGAAACTGAGATGGGTAACCGTCTGAAACTGAGATGGGTAACCGTCTGAAACTGAGATGGGTAACCGTCTGAAACTGAGATGGGTAACCGTCTGAAACTGAGATGGGTAACAGTCTGAAACTGAGATGGGTAACTGTCTGAAATTGAGATGGGTAACCGTCTGTAACTGAGATGGGTAACCGTCTGAAACTGAGATGGGTAACCGTCTGAAACTGAGATGGGTAACAGTCTGAAACTGAGATGGGTAACCGTCTGTAACTGAGATGGGTAACCGTCTGTAACTGAGATGGGTAACCGTCTGTAACTGAGATGGGTAACAGTCTGTAACTGAGATGGGTAACAGTCTGTAACTGAGATGGGTAACCGCCTGTAACTGAGATGGGTAACAGTCTGTAACTGAGATGGGTAACCGTCTGTAACTGAGATGGGTAACCTTCTGTAACTGAGATCGGTAACCGTCTGAAACTGAGATGGGTAACCATCTGAAACTGAGATGGGTAACCGTCTGAAACTGAGATGGGAAACCGTCTGAAACTGAGATGGGTAACAGTCTGTAACTGAGATGGGTAACCGTCTGAAACTGAGATGGGTAACCGTCTGAAACTGAGATGGGTAACAGTCTGTAACTGAGATGGGTAACCGTCTGAAACTGAGATGGGTAACCTTCTGAAACTGAGATGGGTAACAGTCTGAAACTGAGATGGGTAACCATCTGAAACTGAGATGGGTAACCGTCTGAAACTGAGATGGGTAAGTCTGTAACTGAGATGGGTAACCGTCTGTAACTTAGATGGGTAACCGTCTGAAACTGAGATGGGTAACCGTCTGAAACTGAGATGGGTAACCGTCTGAAACTGAGATGGGTAACCGTCTGAAACTGAGATGGGTAACAGTCTAAAACTGAGATGGGTAACAGTCTGAAACTGAGATGGGTAACCGTCTGAAACTGAGATGGGTAAGTCTGTAACTGAGATGGGTAACCGTCTGTAACTGAGATGGGTAACCGTCTGAAACTGAGATGGGTAACCGTCTGAAACTGAGATGGGTAACCGTCTGAAACTGAGATGGGTAACCTTCTGTAACTGAGATGGGTAACCGTCTGAAACTGAGATGGGTAACCGTCTGAAACTGAGATGGGTAACAGTCTGAAACTGAGATGGATAACCGTCTGAAACTGAGATGGGTAACCGTCTGAAACTGAGATGGGTAACCGTCTGAAACTGAGATGGGTAACCGTCTGAAACTGAGATGGGTAAGTCTGTAACTGAGATGGGTAACCGTCTGTAACTGAGATGGGTAACCGTCTGAAACTGAGATGGGTAACCGTCTGAAACTGAGATGGGTAACCGTCTGAAACTGAGATGGGTAACCGTCTGAAACTGAGATGGGTCACAGTCTGAAACTGAGATGGGTAACTGTCTGAAACTGAGATGGGTAACCGTCTGAAACTGAGATGGGTAAGTCTGTAACTGAGATGGGTCACCGTCTGTAACTGAGATGGGTAACCGTCTGAAACTGAGATGGGTAACCGTCTGAAACTGAGATGGGTAACCGTCTGAAACTGAGATGGGTAACCGTCTGAAACTGAGATGGGTAACCGTCTGAAACTGAGATGGGTAACCGTCTGTAACTGAGATGGGTAACCGTCTGAAACTGAGATGGGTAACCGTCTGAAACTGAGATGGGTCACAGTCTGAAACTGAGATGGATAACCGTCTGAAACTGAGATGGGTAACCATCTGAAACTGAGATGGGTAACCGTCTGAAACTGAGATGGGTAACCGTCTGAAACTGAGATGGGTAACCGTCTGAAACTGAGATGGGTAACCGTCTGAAACTGAGATGGGTAACAGTCTGAAACTGAGATGGGTAACCGTCTGAAACTGAGATGAGTAACCATCTGAAACTGAGATGGGTAACCGTCTGAAACTGAGATGTGTAACCATCTGAAACTGAGATAAGTAACCATCTGAAGCTGAGATGGGTAACAGTCTGAAACTGAGATGGGTAACCGTCTGGTAAATGTGGTGGCGAGCTTACCAATATTGACGGAACAAAAATAAACTTTAGGAAACGGTCTATTATATTTCTACAAGAACACAAATAACTTAGATTTTATATATATCATATATATTTTACAGCATATACATCCATTTATAGGCAGAGAAAATGTCGCAATGTTGATGTTGTTTTATACTACAATGAAATAATTTATTTACCTTCAATTTCATAATATTCTGCATTAATGGATTCCTTATGCAGCGTCCCAAGAAAGTTGTCATCCCTTGCCTTCCGTCGTGCAGCTTGGTCTAAGTCGAGTCTACATTTAATAGAACTCATGATGAATAATTACATAATTGGCCTAGTGCATTTAGGTAGCTATACACTACACAATATTTACGATATATTTTTGTCAATTTTAGTACATTATAAATACATTTGTATATTAACATTTGACATAATACTAATATGAAATATTTTCCACAAATACGTTTCATAAGAGCAGAGCACGTGGCTGTATGATTTTAGCAGAGAACCAGCAAATATCGATTTGATAGTCTATGGTTTTGAACCACGCTAACCATTACACCCCCGATGTCGTTCATTAATAAATATGTCATAAATGATATATGTTATATTACACTTTACGTTTTTATTTTCCCTATTTGTCTTTGTTAGCTCAGCCGGTCACTATTTTCGTATATGGATCGGTCACTATTTTAGTATATGGACCGGCCAGGTACCTGTATTATTATTTTAGATAAAAAGTATAATATAGCAAATAGTTCATGTCACTTCGGGTCATATTGCAGTATATGGACCGGTCCATATACTGCCATATGACCCTCAGTGCCACGAACTATTTGCTATATGAAAGTAATAAAATGAAACACAAAAGGTACTGCACTGTCGGAATAATTCCAAAATATAATATCAAAAACAAAAGGTACTACACTGTTGGAATAATTCCAAAATATAATATCAAAAACAAAAGGTACTACACTGTCGGAATAATTCCAAAATATAATATCAAAAACAAAAGGTACTACACTGTCGGAATAATTCCAAAATATAATATCAAAAACAAAAGGTACTACACTGTCGGAATAATTCCAAAATATAATATCAAAAACAAAAGGTCCTACACTGTCGGAATAATTCCAAAATATAATATCAAAAACAAAAGGTACTACACTGCCCGAATAATTCCAAAATATAATATCAAAAACAAAAGGTACTCTACACTGTCGGAATAATTCCAAAATATAATATCAAAAACAAAAGGTACTCTACACTGTCGGAATAATTCCAAAATATAATATCAAAATTGTAGAAAGTTGAAAAATCGATACCCCCTGATATCGCAAATTCATGCCCGCTCCCTTTCCAGGTTTAGTACAGTCATTTCAATAAAAGGTGGCGAGGGCTAAGCCAGTTTTATGGGCCTAATCCTTCACTGACAGAAAGATACTTTCAGAAGAATAACATGAAGAGAAGTTCGTATAGTAAACGTATTGGTTATCCAACTAACATGAGGTGGATAACGTTTGTATTCTACATCACAATTTATGTCCAAATGTCAGTAGTTTTAATTATAATAGTCAAGAGAGTGGATTGATGGCGGTTGCCTGTTATTTTCTGGATTACCAACAGCAATATAGAGCCTTAATAATATGCATAAATTACATTAACTAATCTTTTTCTTTGTATCATTACAACACATACCTGAAAATTGTTTTTAAACATTGTTTCATTTCATGTCTCTCTTCATGCCACATTGTTGCACAAATATATACTTTTGTGACACATTGTTCCTTCTGTTGGATTGAATCATAGCTTGATGGCGTCTGTTCGTCCTGTCGTCTGCTATGTAACAATGACAAATCTGGAATAGGACTGCAGTAGTGTGGAAGAGCAAAAATTCTGAAATGATTTGTAAAAAAGGTGGTATATTATTCCTTGTTCTGTCATTGAAGCCCATAGAGATTATCTAAAGGGTGTTTTAACTAATATATTCCTCACACTATTGGAAACAGTCTCGTTCCATATTAAAATTTGACCGTACACTGTCTTTTTGTGTGTGAAATCATTGTGCTGTTTTTTCCAGGTACCTAGATTTTATCTAGATAGGTTTGGCTTTATTTTGTACATTTTACTTTCATTGTTTCTGTTCTATTATATTTCTTACATAAATTTGGTTTTGTTTAAGGCTACATACAAATATACGTATTTTGATGCATTATTAACATAGTATAAATACAAAATGTATCATCAATGAAGGAGAGTGATATTTTAATATCTATGATGTGCTGATCTAGATTTTCCGATAGTTACTTCTTCTCCACTTTTGAGCTGCTGTCTCCACTTCTTATGAGTATTTATATCGAAATAGATACGCTTATGATGAAGATTTTCATCTTATCGGGTATTTTTAACAGTAGACTACCACTGTCTTTCAGGTAACTCGAAAATTTCTCGGAAATTCTTTGGTCACAATCATGAATTCAGTAATCCATCCAGTGTTGCATATTTCTTGCTTCCATGTTTCCAATATGATCTTCAGATTCTACCTTACATTGGCTAGCTTTATGAATAAGAACTTCAAGAGTGTTGTAGTTAATACGACACTAACCCTCTTGAGGTACCTGGTATCATTACAAGATTACATTGAAGTACGCGTGGGCATAGAGTTTGATATGTTGCCTTGCTTGTCCTTGGTGTTTGTTTTTTTTGTTTTAAAAATAACATTTGGGGGGGGGGGGGGGGGGGGGGTTGCAATTGTATCTTTATATTCCATGGACAATATCCGGTCCAACTTGATTACCCTGAGTTCATCTATATATAGGTTACTTTGACCTTTATTACGTTGTTATCCTGTTCTTTGGATTTTAATTGTGACAATTAATTTAATGTTACTGTTTTGTATATAATCGGATTATTTATACGGATGTATATTTTAAATAATTTAACTATATGTATAACAGACAAGCACGTTTGTACTTATTTCCTATTCATTTCTTCAGAATATACTATCCTTTGCCTCATATTTTTTCAAATATTTTTTGGGTATTTCAGCTTTAAAACCATTAATACTACAAACGAGATAATATTAGTCTAAATGTTCATCTAGAAAATGTGTATACGTTAATCTTACAAGTAGCTTTCCCTTGAATAAAAAAATGAAAACCAAAAAATTACCTCACTGTCGGAACAATTCCAAAATAAAATATAAAAATCGTAAAAAGATGCAAAATCATAATGCTTATATATATATATAGTGTAAATGGTTCTAATACAGAATATGATTTTTTTTAACTTTCTTTAAAGTTTGTAAATAAGGAAAATTGAATAAAAAAGGAAATACAAAAAATATATACATAATTCGGCGCTAAAAGACGGATATCTTTTGTAGAGCTATTTCTTGTTGATTACCTCTGCCCAATCACATCTGAATGCGTAATATAAAAAGTAATGTTCTGTGAACCTGTTATAGAAATAGACAATATTAGTGCTGTGTCTTAAAATATAACTCTTACGAACTGGGATCATGGCGAATCTCACAGAGCTTGTCTCCAGTTTTGCGTCGAATACACATAAACTTTATATTTTAAGACACTGCATTATATTGTGTTTATCCTGCAGAATGATAACATTAATCAATCGAGGTTTATATTTTGAATTGAATAATTAAATATAACTATCACTTTATTGCCCCTTTTTGGTATTTTGTTTCAGCAGGAAGTGAACTGGATATATAACTAGGTTCCCAAAGCTCACAGGTAACATATGAATGGAGTACCAGGAAAAGCTATTATTTCGGTCAGTGATAGTACATAACAAAAATGTATCCATTCAATTCAATTTACCTGGTCAAATAGAACCAGTGCAGGATAAAAATGATTACCTGTTTACAGGGGTCATTGGACTATGTGACGTATACCATATATGTCGGCATATCCACAGCTGTATCAACCACGTGACCACAAATATCACCAGCATGACATACACATCTGCTTCTTTTAAATCTTCATTTAACATCAAGATTTTGGATATCCAGTTGTTTCCATGTACTAAGCGTGCAATAGCTACACATAGGACATAAAAAGGGGTGCCTACTGCCAGAGCTACACAGAAACAAATTTTATCTATACATAGCCGTGTGGCAAGTATCGCTGCATAAAATAACCCTTCACTAGCAAAGAAATGGACAAGGAATGGCACCATTAACCAAGCGTGTGGGTTGTTAGGTATTGAATCAATGTATTCAGTGGTATTTGTTGGTAGAACGCCGGTATCGAGTGCGACGCTCGTTAAAGAATAGTTTGTAAAATTAACAGGAACTTCTGTTGTGCTTGATATCAAAAGATCTCTCTTATTAATTGATGTATGTACATCTGGAGCTAGAATGGTTGGGTAGAGAACCAATGCCAAACATAATCTAGAGAAACTTGTTATTATTGACGACACTGTATTTGTATCTTGACTTGTTTTACACACAATGATATCGGAACCATTCTTGTCCGTCTCGCTTATAGAGTAGTCAAAATAATATTTAAACCAGCGTACACTTAAACCTGCAGACGACAAGAACATTATAAACGTATAACCGATAGTCATGTGACCAGAAGAGTATTTATATATAGGCACAGCAAGTACGACAAGGACCTGTTTTATGGTATACAAGATAGGCATCATTGTTGTATATAAGTTGTCTCCCTTAACATTTGACACCATGTCTGAAATTGAGTTGACTATCGCAGGGATTAGCGGTATTCCCGACAAATAGACGCACACTTCTATTGCATTTAGTAACGGCATGATCCTGAAGACAGATACTGACAGAGCCGAGTAGTGTATACATTCCAACACTACCATCTATAAGAAAAATATAAGAAATAAACTTATGTTGAAATAATTACTTTTGATTTGTTCTTGTTTTTGTTTGTTTTGTTTTGTTTTGTTTTGGATTTTTTGCTTGCTTTGTTTTTGGTTGTTTTATTTGTTGGTTTTTTGTGTGTGTGTGGGACGAATCCAATATATAGCTCATACGAGACGTACATGAATGTCACATGCTTGGAGAACGCCACTCTCCTTGGGTGTTAGAGACAACTTACAGTGACTCCTAATGAACAATGTCGTTTTTAGGCGTGTTCGCTGTTTTCTTATTCTCTTATTTGCTTATTTATGAATAGGGGTTTCGTGGTAGTGACCATTCGGTAGTAGCTGACGTTGTATCTGCATATGGAATCTAATATGCACTAATATTGTTTTGTTCGATCTCGCCAATGACGAGGTGTTCTTCAGGATTATAGCCAGAGGTTTTAAGAGGGTACGATAAACTCGGGATGATCTTGTGGTCGGGGTCAACATTCAAATATTAATAGTCGTAGTTTAAGCAGATCACGACTTCAATAGTCATAATTCAACCAATATCTTCACTTTGATAGTCCTTCTGTGTGTTCAAAGAAGGGGGTTCGTACGTACCCATCGAATCCCCTTTCTAAAGGTGTGTTCTTGATGTAATTTGATGTGTTAAAATTTGTCAGTTTAAAAAGATTATCCGTAATTTTCTAAGCGTACTGTGGTGTCATCAGCTAAAAAAATCTGAAAACCACGGTATAACAGCGAAACCACGGTAGAATAAACACTTTAGTAAGATATAAGGTGGCGAGATTAAACTATGTATATACAAAGAAATATCTGGGGTCTCTGACAACTATTTTGTTCTGTTTAAAATTATATTATAGAGATGTGTGAACTAATAAACGAGATATTAGTTATTTTCTACAATTTAGAAATTGACTGAAATAGATTTAATTCATCGTAATACATCGTAATTCATCGTAATACATCACCGCCATTTTTCTCACTATATGTCGATATTTTATATTGTTGAAATATTGAAAGAAGATAAATTAGAGTAATTTGTAGCTAAATCGTTTTAGAGTATGCTCCCTTTATTGTGTTTAATCGTGTATGTTTAACAGTGTATCCGTTATATGATAAGGAGAACAAATCATGGTATGTGATGACTTTCAGTTGGCATATCTAAAGTACACTAATATGACTTCGCAGATCGTAGTTATCAATTCGACCCACTAGGACGCACTATTCCGACTACCAGTGTGGAAAGTAATTTGTCTCCTTAGAGGAGATGGAAAGTAATACCAGAGAACCACACTAATCATTATACCCAAGAGAGCCTTACACAAATATACTAGTAACAAAGAGGATTAACAGGATTGTACCCATAAAAATAGTTTATCCCGCCACTTTTTATTGAAGTGCTTGTACCAAGCCAGGAATGTGAACGGTCATGTATTTTTGTGTTAGGGGTTTCAATTATGCCTCTTTTAACGATTTTTTTTAATTGGATTTCAGAACTGTCCCGACAGTGTGGTATTTGTTGTTTTTTTTTTTTTTCATTTTAGTATCTACGTTATCATTTGGAATTAAGCAGATTCAATATTATAATGCAATTGGATTGTAATTTCGACAAGATAACAGAAATTACAAACCATTGTTCAAAACTAACTAACATTTGTACTGTATCTACATTGAAACTTTACTTACGACCAGCAGTGAAAGCAACGGAGGTGCCTTACTTGTTGTCAAGATAAATCTAATTGTTGATATTATTAGTCTAACACAGTCTGGTAAAGTCAGAGTCAATATCAGATAATAAGCAGTCGTTTCCGTTGCCAATTTTGCCTGTAAATGATAGTAAATACTTCATTTAAAAATAGAAAACATAGCCACATATATGGTTTGGTTTGGTTTATAGTGTTTAACAACAATATTTCAGTTATATCATGGCGGTCAGTTTTACTGGTCGAGGAAACCGGAGTACTCGGAGAAAACCACCGAACCGTCGCAAGTCACTAACAAACTTTATCGTATAATGTTGCATCGAGTACACCTTGCCATGAGCGGGGTTCGAACTCACAACATCAGTGGTGATAGGCACTGATTGCACAGGTAGTTTTAAATCCAACTACCATACGATCACGACCACGACGTCCCCGCCACATATATGAACATGTATATTGCAGGATTACAAATCAATGAAACCATTTTTTGTTATGTTGTATGAAATATATAATTTTGTAATGGCGGTGTACAACGATGTATTGTCAAATAGCCCTTATATTTTAGTGTTTCGACACTGACATGGCTTAGTAGATATCTCTATAATTAAATATTTAGGAACTGTAGATTACATTAATAAATATATCTGATAAATCATGGTAGTGCCGATACACTGACTTCTGGGAGGGTGATACCTTCGGGAACTAATAATCTACCACCAAATAAATCGACCCAGTGATAGTTATAAAACCGTAGATATCTAATGTAGTGCACATGGCGTATTACTGAAATAACCTTCATCAGGTACGTAGATCAAAGATTGGAAAGTCAAATAAATTACAAGTCTTTGTGAGCAAGACAACAAAAGGAACGAATTCGAAACAGGAGACAAAATCCTCTAAGGTCATCTATGCTTCAGGGAGATACATTATAAATTTATGATTACATTATATAGGAACTGTAAATTTCATAATAATTATATCTGATAAACCATGTCAGTGCCGAACCACTGACTACTGGTTTGATGATACCCTAGGGGACTAATAGACAACTAGAAGAGAATCGACCAGGTGATAGTAGTTAAACGTCGATACCCTAGGGGACTAATAGACAACTAGAAGAGAATCGACCAGATGATAGTAGTTAAACGTCGATATCATATTTAGTGTGCACGACGAATAACATTCGTCAGTTACGCCTAATGTCAAAAGATTGAAAATCCAAATATTGCAAAAATCATATTTTAATGGACTAAAACAGTCATTAAGTTTGTCATAAAATGTAGTATATAATATAGTACACAAATACCTTGTTTTCAATTTCTATGTATTGTAGCGTGTAACCTGAATAGATGTATATAAACACTGGGTCCGTACCCGTTTCCTGGGGACCTGACAAATAATAGTCTTGTATAATAAAAGAATGTTCAAACAATGCCTAACCCAACAAACTAAAATAGGTACAATGGCTCCTTGCAATTGATATATGCTAAATCACTATTTACACAGACTAATATATAACTATCCTAATGCAACACACACTAACACTACACAGACCACAATATAAACAATGAATATTTATAAACAACTACTTTGTTTCAGACCCTATCTGAAACCTAACTAACAAGTCACCAGTCACCAACACCTGCTTCTGACCCATGTCTCGAACCCTATGTCTCAAACCCTGTCACCACCGAAAACTATGTCACAACCTAAGACGACAGATCTATACCATAAACAACATGAAAACTGTGTGAATTAATAATAGTTCCAAACCAAATGTGAATCGTCAGTTGTAACCACTGGTTTCAACACCGGACCCAGCAAAAGGTTGTCACTAACCTTGAAACAATCACCAACCCATGAGGGCCATGAGTTGTTGCCAGAGGAACAACGCAGCACCCAGCAAAAAGTCGTATTGTTTCAAACTCTCTCTTACCTTGTGTCTTCACACAGCAAGGTTTCAGTATTGAATATTCTTCAATCAACCAGCACACCTTCACTGCCAAATCTTCCGGCTTAAGTACGATGAACGCGACCGTAAAAGAAAGCCTGTCAATTCTAAATTGGATTAACCAATCAAAACAACTGTTTCATATGATGTTCGGTTAGCCTAACAAGCTGAATTCATTATCAAATGTTTCTTGTTAAATATTAATTCCAAATAAGTGATAATCTAAAGATAATAATCTGTATGTGTTTATTAATTCATCCTTAACAAATAAATATCGTTTGTGCCATGTTTTGATTAAAAATAACACGGATGTCAACGGATTTCTAATATGACCATTGTAATAACAAAGGGGGACAATCCAGGTAATTACATATATGTTGATGTAAACGGCTGATTTTGCTACACTACCCACGCCTCCGACTTCATGCGTCCTCGCATGACTTTAAATAATATTCCTACATCAACACCATAAAATAAACCGCCCAATTTAACTAACAAGCTAAAAACATCAAACCAAATGTCTTTTTCATAACATTAACCCCGAACTGTTTCCGCAATAACTCTGAAGGCTATTCCCACCTAGCACCGCAAAACTCTGTGCCAGAACACCACCTAAAACAAGTATAAATGTTCCACACTCAGTCTGGAAGCAAATATAGATGCTTAAGAATTTAAACATGACCTAATGTCATAACACCCATTAGACTTCATTAGTCTAAAACAAACAGTTCCGATCCCTCACCAGCTATCTTCCATGCCAACTTAAACAGACCGCTTGGTGTAAGAGTTCCTGTCAATTAAAAGTGGCGTACAAGGGTAAGGTTTGAAATGATATAAACAAAAACAAAGAGAAGTAAATCTATTTTATAAATGCTCCAATGCATCGAATATTAGGTCCTGCCCATCGTTCACACAATCCAAATCGTCTCGTACTCTTCTATCTTCTCAACTTGTCTTCCTTCTTCCACATACTTTGTGACGATCTTTACCATCTTCCTCTCCTTTGCCACATTTGTCTGGGTGACTTTGTCCTGGTGAAGTTCATCCATCTTTGGCCTTTTTGAAGGCTCAACATTAACTATCTGGGTGTCGTTGCTAACGACATCCACCTTCTGAGACCTGTCAGCTTCCACAAGCTCCTCACTTATTCTCTTATTAGCCGAAACATCCAGTTAGTTCATTTTGACAGGTGCTGCAACAGGTTTGGGTGAGCACGACATCCTTTGTGTTTTTCCCAGCTCCAAGTCACTAGTACCTTTCAGATCTGTCTTATCACTACTCTTTGGTTTCTCGTGTTTGTCATCATCATGATTATCTCCGTCGTCAGATATGTCTCCTATCAATTCCCCCGGATTGTACTTCTCGATGCCATCATCTTCCTAACTATCCTCGTCTGATGATTCCTTATCAGATCCTTCATCTTTTTTGTTAACTTCAACCACTTTTGGTCCAGTGTTGGGTACCTGTCCATGGATGTTCTTCATGTGTCTCTTCATATACTCTTTCTTCTTAAACACCTGGCTACAAACTTCACACGTGAATTGTGTCATCTCTTTGACACATTGAAGGAGATGTGTCTTCAGCTGCTCCTCATTAGAAAAATCCCTGTAACACCCGATTTGCCCTTGAATATTAAACTGAATTTTGTGACCTTGGATTTTGATAGTGTTGTTGCACATGTCAATTTCGGCATGTTGACTCTTCAAAAAGTCAAGCCCCAGTATCCCATCTACGTTTATATCAGCAACCACGGCTTCGTTCAGACACTTAAAAGTGTCTTGATTGAATTTCAATAATGGTTTTGCCTGCTACTTTTAGAGATTCCCCATTCGCTGTCAGTATGTCCCGCTGTGACGGACTTAACTATCTTAATGCAACACACCCTAACACTACACAGACCCAAATATAAACAATGAATATTTATAAACAACTACTTTGTTTCAGACCCTGTCTGAAACCTAACTAACCAGTCACCAGTCACCAACACCTGCTTCTGACCTATGTTTCGAACCCTATGTCTCAAACTCTGTCTCCACCGAAAACTATGTCACAACCTAAGACGACAGATCTATACCATAAACAACATGAAAACTGTGTGAGTCGTCAGTTGTAACCACTGGTTTCAACACCGGACCCAGCAAAAAGTTGTCACTAACCTTGAAACAATCCCCAACCCATGAGGGCCATGAGTTGTTGCCAGAGGAACAACGCAGCACCCAGCAAAAAGTCGTATTGTTTCAAACTCTCTCTTAACTTGTGTCTTCACACAGCGAGGTTTCAGTATTGAATATTCTTCAATCAACCAGCACACCTTCACTGTCAAATCTTCCGGCTTAAGTACGATGAACGCGACCGTAAAAGAAAGCCTGTCAATTCTAAATTGGATTAACCAATCAAAACAACTGTTTCATATGATGTTCGGTTAGCCTAACAAGCTGAATTCATTATCAAATGTTTCTTGTTAAATATTAATTCCAAATAAGTGATAATCTAAAGATAATAATCTGTATGTGTTTATTAATTCATCCTTAACAAATAAATATCGTTTGTGCCATGTTTTGATTAAAAATAACACGGATGTCAACGGATTTCTAATATGACCATTGTAATAACAAAGGGGGACAATCCAGGTAATTACATATATGTTGATGTGAACGGCTGATTTTGCTAGAGTATAAATATAAATACGCGGTAGTGGTATTTTAATTTAGAATAAAAACGTAGATATCTAATGTAGTGCGCATGACATGTTTATTGAATAATATCCTTCAGATACCCTCAAAGTCAAAAGATTGGAAAAACATCGAATTTATATGTTTGGAATAAGTTGTCAATAACCCTTGGATTAAATAAACGTTAGAGACACTCGAAAGGGCAATCAAGAATTGACCATTCAGAGACACTGGTTACATTGGGCACACAACAAACAAGACAAAGACACAAAAAAAACAAAAACACAATACAACACAGAAAATTTAAAAGATGATCAACACGGAACCCCCCCAATCTGGGCATGAACCCATGTGCTGGCGAAGTGTAACTCAGTACTTCCTCTTTCTTATAAGTAACCCGCCGTGTTACTCATATATATAATCGGTAAAAGTTGTGTCGGTCATAGAGAAAAGAAAAAGCGACGCAAAAAGACAAAGGTCAACCAGATCGTAATGACGACAGTAGAATTTGTGTATCCTAAAAAAACTTCTATATAATACTTACCGTGTATGACTCCTTCCGGTCTACATACAACTCGTTAGTCAGTACATGTAACGATCCCCATGACAGAATGGTACCGACAAATACAATCGAAAACAACACAATATATACTGCTATCTTTGTAATTCTAAAAATACTATCCGTTATGGTGCCTTTCTCTTGGAAATTTGTTTCTGTAGCGTCCTCTCGGAAAATATCCCAATAATTGATTTTATGGTTTGACCTATATCTGCAATAAAGAGTTACTTTATAAATATTCAAAATATTTATCTTCCTTAAACGCGTCCCACGGGACTGACACATATATTTTTATTCTTAGAATGAGGGTATGGTGTTTAACGCCACTTTCAACAAATATTTCAGTTATATCATGGTGGTGAGTTTTATTGGTGGAGGAAACCGTAGTTTCCGGAGAGAACCACCGACTTGCCGCAAGTCATTGACAAACTTTATCACATAATTTTGTATGGAATACACCTCCTCATGAGAATGATATAGAGAAATATTACAAAAATTATCATAGATACAAAAGTAAGACAAATACTATAAACTTATTACCATAGGAGAGTCGTTTATTTTTTACTCTAAAAAATGTATGCCAATTATTATGGGGGCCGACGTGGCCATGATCGCATGGCAGTTGGATTTACAACTACTTATGCAATCAGTGCCTATCACCACTGATGTTGTGAGTTCCAATCTCGATCAAGGCGAGTGTCCAACATTATGTGATAAAGTTTGTCAGTGACTTGCGACAGGTCGATGGTTTTCTGCGTGTCCTCCGGTTTCCTCCACCAATAAAACTGACCACCATGATATAACTGAAATATGGGTGAAAGTGGCGTTAAACACCATCAAGCAAAAACCATTTATTATGCTCAGACGAAATGCCGCTGTTTGTGAGATTTCGATTTTTCTGTCTCCCTTGTTTAATCAATAAAATGAAGGGGGAAACACAACATTTGGGAAAGTTCCATAATCGAAAAAAAAAAAACTTTTGGGAAAGTTCCATAATGCCCAGAAAAAATACTTTTGGGAAAGTTCCATAATCCCCCAAAAAATACTTTTGGGAAAGTTCCATAATCCCCAAAAAAATAACTTTTGGGAAAGTTCCATAATCAAAAAAAAAACAAATAGTAGAAAGGGACAAAATCGGTCCCCTAATCAAATACATGACCGTTCACTTTCCTGGATTAGTACATGCACTTGAAATCACTTATTACTTATAATACATGTATAATTGTCCTATTAACTATCTTCTGAGATGCTTAATTTTTTTGTAATCTTCATAGATATTTAATTCCATCCTATAAAACATGGATATTTTACTTTGATTCTGGGGATATTAGTTTGTCATTCTGCAAATAATTAGAATGAAAGTCGTGTACATTGCAATATGAAAATTAAGTTGCTAATATAATTTGAAAGACATTGCTGAAAGATATTCTTCATTTTCTTTAAACTGAAATTTTACCTGGATTTCGTTGAGTCTTTTGTAGTGCCATTGGATGCCATCTTGTTAAGAGGTGTGTTTTCCGTTATTCTGTTTCAGAAGAAATAAGTTTTTTGCCCCATTATATTAAGTGGATTTTCAGTAGTCAAGCCATATTCATCTAGTGTTATTCACAGTCTGAGTATAAAAATACAAAAGTGTAAATAAAAAAAAATGTGTCTGTTCTTTTTTTCTCTCTCTCTTTTTGTTTTAGCCTATAAGAGATATGTATTAGTTTCTTAGCGCAATAGGGGCTGTCGTTATTCGGGATCGTATGGTAGTTGGATTTACAACTAACTATGCAATCAGTGCCTATCACTACTGAAGTTTTGAGTTCGAACCCGGCTCAGACGAGGTGTACTCGATACAACGGTTTTCTCCGGATACTCCAGTTTCCTCCACTGACAAAACTGATCGCCACGCTATAGCTGATATATTGTTGAATGCGGCGTTAAACACCATAAACCCAACCTTACTTAACAATTCTTTTCTTGTCTTGATTATTTTCCTGGTTACAAACATGAATAACAGAATATTATATTTGAGGTAGTAGTAACAAACAGATCATATATTAAAGATAATAACATTACAAATGTGTATGTCAAATTATAAGATAATATTTGAGTATTTCAGGCTTTCAAATGTCACGTGTGTCGTAGATTATCTGGATACGATTTCAAGGGCATCATTCTACAGACCAGTATAAAGAGAATATGAAGAAATGGTGGATTGCATCAGTTTATTTTCATCTTCACAGCAACAATATCCTAACATTATTTTGAAAAGCTGTTTTTATCAATATATTTGGCTTCGTTCATTATTACTTAAAACGGTAACCGCATCGGTGGTGTAATGGTTAGCGTGCTCGCCTCGATTGTAGTAGATCGTGGGTTCGAGCCCCGGTCGGTTCAAACCAAAGACTATAAAATTGGTATTTGTTGCTTCTCCACTAAGCACGCAGCATTATGGAGTAAGAGCAAAGACTGGTTGGTTCGGAATCAGAATAAGGTGTCCGAGTAGGATGCCATGTCTATCCGCGGATTGTTGTTTCAGTAAGCTAGCACTATGAAAAAAAACTCAGCGTGTTGGTCTAGAACAAAGCGGATCTCATCATCATCTCATTGAAAAATAACTTGTTTCCGCCATGATATATCTGATAAATAGCTGAATTGGTCTTAAACAACAATCACTCACTCACTTATAACGGTTCTTTAAACGAGATCTTGCAGAAATGTTATACTGCAATTTCAGTTAAATATCCATAAAGCTACAAGTTTCTACTTACTTTTTCTATGAGGTTTTCTTTCCCGTAATTTATAAGCGCCACATGGGCCTCGATAATTTGATAGATATATTTACATTTATGCAATTGATGCCTATTACCACTGAAGTTTGTGAGTGCGATATCCACGGTGTCGATGCATAGGATTTGTAGTTTTTTTCTTCTTACATTTTATGTACACTTCCGGTCGTTTAATACGGCGTTTCCGGTATCAGTTAAATCGGGATGTACAGATGTGTCTACATTTCTTATTACATTATTTTAATGCGATTACAATATATCATTATATGGTTAACCGGACTATCATCATTTTTTTTATAATATGATTAATTGTGATAAAATATTAGTTAGAGTTTTAGAATTTTAGCTGACAAATTTTCGTTCTTCCCTCATCGGGATTCGAACCCATGTAGCGTTGGTAACACTGCAGCATTGATTCGTGGTGAAGAATCGTGTAGTCCCTCGGTCAAATCCACAATAACAAAACTTCATTAAACGTGTAGATACCTTATCATGTGAGGTCAAACTAAATGTCAGCAGTATATGTTTAATTATATGACATATATATTTCTAGTAATTTGAATTGACAGCGATCGAACTCGGACTTTTGAGTCATGCATGGAATCATTTCCACCTCTTGTTTTTATGGGGTTCGTGTTGCTCATCTTTTTAGGGGGGTTTTTTTTGGGGGGGGGGGGGAGGGGCGTCCTGTGTGCTGTATTCATAATGTTGCCAGTGTTCCTGGATTGTCCATTCTAAATTACCATTTCGGTTTTCGGTTCCTTTATTTATGACACAGTCACGGAAAATAAATATTACAAGCAAGTGATAACAATACAATGTATTTACCCAACTGTATCCAAAAATGATAATGTGCCGTATTAAATAGCTTTTTATATAAACGTCGGAACATTCAGCCCAAAATTGTTGGCGTTAAACTGTAAACGGACAATTGTTTTGTTCCTCCTTTAGCGGGCTATCAACCAAACATCGTTGGTATGCCCTCAGCCAAACCCATTATGTAACAAGAAAAGATAAGAAAGTGAGCGCTCATGTATTGATGGTGTCGATTATTCTATTGGATTTTGGAACTGTTCCGACAGAGTGATATCTTTTGTTTTTCATTTTATAACTAAATGTATTCCTATTCAAAATAACACATTGAGCATTACCAAAAATAGTATAAGAAAATATAAAAGCAATGTTCTTCCTTGACTTGCATAGTAAGCTATGTCTATTAATAATCATTTCATTGTCTACTCCAACCAGTCTTATAAACTAAAGTAGTCTTTTTTTATGTTGTGTCTATATTTCTTTGCTTTTTAAATTGAAATGTTATCAAATGTGGGTACCTTTTTGATAAGCAGTGTAACCACAATAAATAAGTGTATATGAATTAGGAGTGCTTGTCCGACACAATTAATAGGGGGCCGTCGTGGCCGTGATCGTATGGTAGTATGATTTACAACTTGTTGAAAGTGGTGTTAAACACCATTAACCAAACCAAACCAAACCAGACCCAATTTATGAATTTGTGGTGTATTTCCATTTTATTCTGTAGATTCCTAGTATATCTGGGAACATTTTATGTGCAGGTGTCAGGAGTTATCATGACAGGTGAGTGTACTGTTAGCGGTCGTCTGCTGCTCTTATAAATTAAAAACAGCACGTACAGTTTGATCTTCATTGCAATCTTACAAAAATGTCATAAAAGAAGGAGTCTGTAGTGAGTGAGTGATTGTTCTTTAACGCCAACTCAACAATTTTGCAGCTATATCATGGCGAGAACAAGTTAATTTTCATTGAGATGATGATGAGGTCTGCTTTGCACAAGACCAACACGCTTTGTTGGATTTTTCTAGTGCTAGCTCATTGAAACAACAGTCCGCGGATACACATATCGCCCCACTCGGAAACATTGCACATTACAAATCTTTACTCTTTCTCCTTAATGCTGTGCGATTTGTGGAGAAGCAACAAATACCAATTTAATAGTCTGGTTTGAACCGTTCGGGGCTCGAACCCACGAGTTATCACAATCGAGGCGAGCACGCTAACCACCGATGCGGTTTGATAAAATGCATGCGATATATACAACATTAGCGGTCACTGTGATGATAATTGTTTCTGATTGGATACAGTGCCAAATATATAGACAATATACGTACATTTTTTCGGAAAGTACAAAATTTATTTGTACGAGCTTCAGAAACAGGTAGAAAAGTGAGAATTTGGCGAGCTTTTCTGTCCCATTTCGCTGCGAATGCAAACGAATTTTATATCTTCCGACAATGTATGTATAATGTGTTTATCTTGCGATTTCAAAAGTTGAAAGCAACTGCCAAATTGTCTAAAATGGGCAGAAACAAGCCTCGTGCTCATCGTTTCTTATGATGTCATCTGTGAAGTCCACGTTTAATACTGTTGCCGTTTCTTACCGCTGTTCAACACGAATCGGGTCATAGAAAAGCTATATATTGGTCAGTGATCGTATACAAAACAAAGTTATCCTGTCAATGCAATGTGACTGCTCACATAGAACCAGTGCATGATAAATATCATTAATGTGTATACTACATAATAAGTACGAAGTAATGCGCACTAAATTAGATTAAATAAGTGAGTGAGTGATTGCTGTTAACGTCAAATGAGCAACTGTTATCTATATCATGGTGACGAGATGATGATAAGTTCCACTTTGCTAGCTCACAGAAATAGCAGTTATCTGGTAGACATTATCCTGATTCCATGTTAACGAGACATTGCTCTTGCTCTTTAATGTTATGTGTTAAGCGGAGTAGCAGCTAATACCAATTGTATAGTCTTTGATTTTGCCCGACCGGGGCTCGAACCCACGATCTGCTACATTCAAGGCGAGCACATTAATCATTATTCCACGAATACGATGCACCATATTAAATATATACGTGTATCCCTTGTTTTCGGTTCGATGTCCTTGTACAATCTATGTTTTTATTGTAGGTTTTATTGCCTTGTAAGACGCGCCATTTAGCCCCTATCTTAAGCGAATATGTGAAAATGATGCCGTGCCCTGTAGTTCCACATTACGTGACCAGGTATACCCTCAGTTAATGAAGCTATGGCTTAAATACACCAGATTTGGTGGAGGGGCAAAATGGTTCATCACTATGCTAAAGCAATAGGTGTTGCAGTGTACCAACGGTGTGGGTTCGAAAGGGTGGGTCTTTTTTACCGCCGACCACTGCCGAACACCGCCGACCACCTAAAAACTACAGCCGACCATTTGAAAGCGAGTCAAAATGCATTTTATAGTTTAAGATATTATAAATTTAAATAGATTATACTATTTTTTATATCATGTATGTGGTAAACACTATAATCGCTGACCAAAATATAAAATATATATTAATTTTTTTCTCATTTATTTCATTGTTCTACTGATGACCTTTTTTCAACATTTTAAAATAGAAAAACATTTTTAATCTTAATTAAAATAATTTGTTAAAAATTTTCATTTGTACATAATTACGAGGAAGGGGGGAATTAGAGGCCATGCGTAATTGGCTTCTATTTGAATAGCAATAACTCTGATTTTTTTTTATTAAGAAATGGATGTGCATAAGGGAAAGTAGATGCCATGCATAATTGGCTTCAGTTTGAATAGCAATAACTCAGAACAAATTTATTACGAAATGCATGTGGATAGGGAATATTAACAGGTGGTAATGTTTTTGTAGCAATATTTGAAGTCTGTCATGAAGGATCTGAAACAAAAGGTAAAACTCTGAAGCCATGCAGCTATGTTTAGAATGCAGTTTAGTATGTACAATACTCAATGTTTGCGTCTTGAAGGATTTTCATTGGGTTTTTTTTATGTTGTTGTTTCTATAATCCTAATTTTCCGTAATTCTATTGGTTTCATGAAAATTTGAAGAATTATTGTTCGAAATTTAATGCATTGTGCATTCCATCTATAAATAAGCTTGCACGTTACAACTGTCATTACAAAGATTTAGATTATTATTGCAAAAGTTATTCACAATGCCTGGAAAGAGGAAAGTCAACTACTCTTCTCGTTCTGTCTTTTGGCCCTGTGGAGATTGCCGGAAGAACTGCACAGCCAACTCTGTCCAGTGCGACACATGTAACTCATGTTATCATGGTATCACTACTCATGCCAGCAACTAGACCTTCCTGACATTGAATATATAATCAGGCCAGATGCTTCCTTCATATGCAAGACCTGTCATCTTGCTGAAATTGGCCAGTTCACCTTTGAGTCTTCTCTTCGTCTTAGAATGATATTACAATGTAGATGTTTTTTTCTTATTCTTATAAATTATATTTTATAAATTCAATAATTTCAATCACTAACTAGAACTGTAAGTAACTTCACTGAGTGATACCCCCCGCTTTCAATACTATGATGTTCAAACTTTGGAATACAGGTATATTAGCAAGTTAATTATCTCCCCTTCTAAATTTTAGATAGCAACGGTATTCCTTCATGCACATCTGCAGGTTGTGTACTACAGCTGTGTAAAGTTTCATAAAAATTCAATAAGCAACTTAGTAGGAGTTGCGATTACAAGGTACATGCCCCCCCCCCCTTTTCGTGAAAGTATAAGTTGAATTATCTCACCTTTTAAATTTTGGACAGCAACCATATTCCTTCATGCACAACTGCAGGTAGTGTACTACAACTGTGTAAAGTTTCATAAAACTCCAATAAGCCGTTTAGGAGGAGTTGCTCCTACAAGGTACACGACCCCCCTTTTCGTGAAAGTATAAGTTGAATTATCTCTCCTTCTAAATTTTAGACAGCAACGGTAATCCTTCATGCATATCTGCAGGTTGTGTACTACAACTGTGGAAAGTTTCATAAAACTCCAATAAGCCGTTTAGAAGGAGTTGCTCTTACAAGGTACACGACCCCCCTTTTGTGAAAGTATAAGTTGAATTATCTCCCGTTCTAAATTTTAGACAGCAACGGTATTCCTTCATGCACATCTGCAGGTTGTGTACTACAACTGTGCAAAGTTTCATAAAAATTCAATAAGCAGCTTAGTAGGTGTTGCGCTTACAAGGTGCACCCCCCCCCCTTTTCGTGAAAGTATAAGTTGAATTATCTCCCCTTCTAAATTTTGGACAGCAACCATATTCCTTCATGCACATCTGCAGGGAGTGTACTACAACTGTGTAACGTTTCACAAATATCCAATAAGCCGTTTAGGAGGAGTTGCGCTTACAAGGTACACGACCCCCCTTTTCGTGAAAGTATAAGTTGAATTATCTCCCCTTCTAAATTTCAGACAGCAACGGTAATCCTTCATGCATATCTGTAGGTTGTGTACTACAACTGTGTAAAGTTTCATAAAAATTCAATAAGCAGCTTAGTAGGAGTTGCGCTTACAAGGTACATGCCCCCCCCCCTTTTTGTGAAAGTATAAGTTGAATTATCTCGCCTTTTAAATTTTGGACAGCAACCATATTCCTTCATGCACATCTGCAGGTAGTGTACTACAAATGTGTAAAGTTTCATAAAAATCCAATAAGTCGTTTAGGAGGAGTTGCGCTTACAAGGTACACGAACGTACGGACGGACAGGGTGAGCCCTATATACCCCCCCAAAAAAAACTTTATTTGCGGGGGGTATAATTATCATTTTTATGTAATAAATTAAACAAATCCCTTCATTATATCATATGAGTAGTAGAAAGTAACTTGCCCCTAATCATTTGCAAAAATGACAATGAAATCAATAAAACAATATATGGTTTTTATATATTATGTAGTATATCATTCGAGGGTTGTTATCCTTATTATTATTTATTTTTTTTGCCGATCCTGATTCTGTAATTCACGGTAAATGATATTTTGGTTTCATAGTGATTTTTGCGGAAAAAATCGTCAAAATTCACGTTGTCTATTATATTTAAGCTGTCTTATAAAGATAATACAACTTTAGAACCTTTTTGAAACAATTGGGTGGCCCTTAAAAGGGCCTTTTATAACTGAAGAATGCTGGATAGAAATTATTCCATCTGCCCTTCTATGTCTTTGATAATTCCAGCTTTCTTTTTCGCGTACATGTAGAAGAGTTCTCTGAATGATTCGACATCAGCAATCTGCAGGAGATATATAGAATCTAACACCGACAAAAGTGCAAAACAGGGAAATCTCCGACACCCGAGGGTAAGATTTCAATCGTTCGCTGACGAGGCTCGCCGAATCAGCGAACGATTGAAATCTTACTCTCGGGTGTCGGTGATTTCCCTGTCTTGCACTTTTTGCCGGTGTTTGATTTTATTTCTCACTTTTATCAGCTGTTTGTTTGACGAGCATGTAAACAATGGGAGTTATTTCCCCTTCATGTCAATCAAAAAAGTAGTTCCGTTTTTTTTGTGTGTATTGCGTTAAGGTTATTATGTAGTGATATGGCTGATTGTTAGGATTTGCGTGTTTATAAAAGATTGAAAACTTATTTACAGGGGGGGGGGCAGTTGACATAAACTGTACAGCATGCATTTGCCGGTAAAACGCACGTGATTTGTTGTCTTGCACTAGTGCAAGATAAGAAAATCTCACATCGCTAAAAAATAGGAACTGGTCTGTCTCAAAAGGGGAAAAAAATGTATCTCAATGCCAATCTTCTATCTTTCTTTGCCTTATTGTATTTCTTTTGAGTATAGTGTAGTTTGTAGTTCAACTGAACTATCTGTTCACAAGCTCGACGGAATCGTCTTTCTTGTTCTGCAACGAGTCTTTAGTTATTCATTTGGTTATTCATGATGACATGAACAATTTTGATGATAGTTCGATTCAATCTTTAAAAAGAACTCGTAATTTTGAGTAAATTGAGTACCTTGTGTCCCATGGTCTTCAACCACGCCCTTATTGAAATTTGATTAGATAGTTTTTAGTAAATTTATTAGCTTGCGTGTGTTCACTCCCTTCTCGAAATGTGATTAGCTAATGTGTTTTGTTATGTAAATATGAAAAATGACCGAATAATGATTTTATTTGTTTTAATATTATGTTAACACCATTTGCATATAAATGAAATTACAATGTAAATAAATGTACATATTGAACATATTTTATTTATTTAAATACAACAGACAGGACAGCAGATGTATACAGCTATTTTCGACACCTGTGCGGTCAGAGTTTGGGTAAATGTCAATGAGATGACCATGAATATATATATATGATAAATGTACACGAAACAAAATCCCAATTAATACATGGGTACCCGTAAACCGGTTCAACCCTACCACTAGCATGTGTTAGTGCCGGTACCAAGTTCGGCTATCCCGAATTCCTATGGTTATATATGTTTGTTTGTTGTCTATTCTTTATGTTTGCTTTGGGGTTCATTGGTTGGTTGGTGATGTTTGATTGGATTTTTCTGTCATTGTGAGGGATTCCTGTTATCTTCCCTTCACAATGGTAAACAACGCTTTTATTGTTGTTCTTCATCTTGAAGTCACCATGAGGCCTTCAACAATGAACGGGAGTTCGCTCAGAAATAGCAAAATTTAAACACAGGAAAGATAAAATAACAAAATACCGAAATTACAGCAAATTTGAGTTCTGCAGATGGCCATTTCGACAATCTATGTCTCTTCAATGCAGATGAAATCAAATATTTGGAATACCAGAAAACCAAAAGATGTTTAAAAGCTGTTAGAGAACAAATAACCTAAAGGGCCTTAAAGTTACGCCAAAATCATCTAAAGACAGAGCTTTGCAGTAGGGAGATACTCCTTAGTTTCATACTTAGCAATATTACAGCTATAGTCAGGACAAGAACATGTTTATCAATACTTAACATTAAACTGGGACAGGTCACTGAAAAACTTACTTTCTATATATTATTTTGGTAAATATTATACATGAAAATTGTGTATCGAAATGATATATACTGTTACAATGTAGCGGCATCAGGGCGTCTATTGAAATATACAAAGCTGTGAGTCGCACCTGCAAAAAGGGTGCCATTTATAAACAAGGTGTTAAAGTGATTTAAACCAATCATCCTGTGCATACAGATATAGGCTGATTATCAATAATGAGTAATGTATAATATAATTATCAATTATCATTGCCTAAATCAAAAACACAAGAATAAAATAAATAAATAAATAAACAAAAACAAAAAACAAATACAAAAAAATCAAGACAAAATCAGTTTCCGCTATATATTTCATATAAAACCATACTGCATGGATTTCTTTACAACAAAAGACACAGAATTATCTGAATTTCATTTCTTTATTTTTTCATTATTTTGTCTCTATTCTTCTTCAATTGTAAAAATCCATTCAGATATTAACTTCAATTCTTTTTGGAAAACTGTGGTTTTATATGGAATGCATACTGGAAAACGGCATTGTGTCCACAGGCACTTGTCTTTGGTAAAAAAAAATATATATATATAGTATCTAGGTATATTCTTTTTACCAGAAACAAGTGCCTGTGATTGCGTTAAAGCTTTTGGGCACGTACTATATATAAAAAATACGAAAAAAATACAAATAAAAAAAAAACCCAATAAAATACTAGAGAGAAGCACAAAAAAAAAAACAATGAAAGCAAAGGAAGTAATAATAAAACACGTATTTTCATACATTTTTGGGTGGTCGGCGGTGGTCAGCGATAAAAAGACCTACCGGGTTCGAAAACCACTGGGAGTAGAATAAATAACAAATTAATTGTCCGCTAACACATCTTTCACTGTTGTGCTAAAATTATGATCTGCTGGTTATAGTAGTTTAACAATAAAGACCTATTTATAATCTAGAATATACTTCTGGCTGAATATAATTATCTGTAAACAATTATAGAGTTATTTACAATTACCCTAAGCTTAACACTCGAGTGTGTCCTCAAAATTAGTCGCCATCTGTTTGGTTTTTTCCATTTCCTCGCTTCATTTGTCCCACATTTTGCCGAAATGTCTTTCTCAAGTTCAACGGTTTGCCCCTAGTCTTTGGCTGAGGTCTTTTTATAGATTTTCCCATGTTCATTGTTTTCTTATTATAAAGAGATGTTTCATAATGATCATAAATATTTTCCAGTTCCATTGACGACACATCTGTTTGTCTGTTGTTTGATATGGTAAAATCCAACTCGGCAGAAGGAGAAGACAGACTTTTTATTTTGTCAATTATTAATTCAGGATCCGAGCCTTTGTTTATCAAATTTGTTGATGCTAGAAGATGGAGAAAAGTTCCATAGCGATGCTTAATCATACCAATAAATTGTAATAACAGCAAAATGGTGAACAATACTAAGAATAACAGTCCAAGTGGCTCAATGGTAATGGAGCCTCCACCTACAGTAGGTATTTTCATATTTAGTACCGTCTTTACCTCATTCATTGCGGTCATTATTACGAGCCATAGTCCATTCACAAAGAAAAATCCAAATGCAACTTTGTTCCGAAAGTCTTTCAAACTTTCGGCAACTGCTTTCTCTTTCTTTTTATCTTGATCCAAAGGTTCTAAATAGTTTGTTATTAAATCTTTCCAAAATAAGATCTCGTCTTCCTTTAATGCTTTGTTTTCATCTGCCCATGATTGATCGTCAACAACATCATCTTGTTGAGTCGTTCTATGTACATTTCTTCTTAACGTTTTACGCACTCGAGTTCGGGAATCTGCGCCCTCATCATCTCCATCATTATCAGTGTTTTTATATATGTTAACCACACTTTCTAATGAACGCAGTATTACCAGGTTGTTTATCCATCGAAAAATGGATGGTATCATATCGGCACACGTCGCGTCTTTTAATCGTGTTTCTTTTACTTGATTAAGAACATCATCGATTACCTCCCCTGAAATGGATTCTAATTCACCTTCTTTTTTCTTTCTCTTTTGTGTTGTGTGTTCTGGACTTACTAAGACTGCAATCTGGGTTTCTCTTGTACCCCACGAAACATTATTTAAATTACAAATTGCATAGATAATCAAAAACAAATAGCCTGCCGGAATACAGATATAATATAACACTCCCCAAAATAAATCAGTCAGTTCATGTGGGTGAAATAGTCCAGCAATGAAAAAAGTCCCGACCAATACGTACATAAATACAGCAGAGGGAGTGAACAAACCGTCCTGTGATATACTTACAATGGTACCCACAAGGACTGCCATCATTAACATGGCATACAAAGCACTTAGTACCATGGCAACTGTCAGCTGTGTTTGAGACTTGAATTTCAAGCAGATGAAGATGAAAATAAGTGTTGGTCCATATATAAAAATATAAGCAACACTATTAGAGATACCAAATACTGTTCTTACAGCTGATTGCATTGCTAATAAGACAGTAGATGGTCCAAGAACTGATGATGCAAATAAAATAGTCTGATAGATGATATATAGGTATGAAATATTTGAGTTGTTTCTTGTCGTTCGTTTATAGCTTAAAAGAAGATCTAAAATGTTAGCCATTGTTGATGGCAACCATCTTCTTCTCTGGTTAAAAAATTCTCGGAACTCCTCTGGGGCAAATGTCAGTGCCTCTGCAGCTGCGCAATACTCTATCCGATACCCTTGTTGTAACATTAGAGTACAAAGCCATCTATCCTCACCTACAATTATAATTGACAGTATAAACCTTGGATGATATGATTTTTAAAACAAAAATAATTGTTTTTCATTAATAATTAATTAATTAATTTATTTATTTATTTATTTATTTATTTATTTATTTATTAATTAATTAATTAATTAATTTATTTATTTATTTATTTATTTATTTATTTATTGGTTTGTCTTTCTGGTGACTGCTACTTTTTGGTTTAATTTGGTATTGTCGTGCAAATTAGAGTTTGGAGGGTGGTGTATCGTAGATTATAAAATAGGCATTTGTTTCTTCTTCGTTTAGCACGCAACATTAACGAATAAGAGAAAACACCGATTGTCGCGCAACCAGGGTGCTGTGTCCTCTTGGAGCGACATGACTACCCACGGACAGTTGTTTCAGTAGTCTAGCACTATAAAAATCAAACTAAGCCTGTTGGTCTAGGACAAAGCGAACATCAACATCATCTCATTGAAATGCAACTTATTCGCACCGTGATATAGCTGTAAAATTGCTCATTTGCCGTTAAACAACAATCACTCAAACTCCATCAAATAATTTATAGAGAACAAACACCGTTGACTTAGAAAATTTACGAGTTTCGGATAAAATTGCACCAATAATCATCAAACTGTTCATCTAAGCTTTACCTATATTAACCTTTGTGATATAATGTTATCTATGTAATTACATTTTCAAACGTTTCGTATTAGTTCAGAAAGTGACTGCTAAATATGACTGATTTTGTAACGTAATTCTATTGCATCATTTCTATTTTTATAACTATTATACCTTGATCGTACTGAAGATAGTGTTTTGGTTCAGTTGGTAAACTGGAATATGTTCTCATAATGTTGTCATCCATTAACGCTTTGGCTCGGAAAAGACTGAAACATCCGGGACTGCACAACACACAACCAAATACGTGTTCAGCAGATTTCTGTAGCCAATGACCGATTGCATACTCAAATTTTTGATACCACACGACAGGACCTGTAAATACAGTGATGATAAAAAGACCTGTCAAAGACGAATGCTGTATACAATGTCAAAGCAAATGTAAATGCATTATGAAAATTGTACAATATAAGGAAATACAATGGAAAATCGTAATATACAACGCCAAGACATGGAAGGTTTACACTCCGACGGGGCAAGACAGTGAAAAATGTACAACATAACGGAAAACAAATATAACACAACTGTAATGGTATTTGATGTGTATATATGAATACATATTATAATAGCAGTATTACCAGAGCCACCAGGTTTGATTCTTCCGCATGTGGCGCCAACCTTGGGATTTTTCTTCATTCTGTCTATAAGTAGTTGTAGAGCTTCTGGGGAGAAATCGACATCACCATCCAGTGCCATGATATACGTGTTTTCAGCCTATATAGTGAGACATATTCAAATAATTATGAATTTAAAGACAAAAGATAGGATATACATGTACATTTGATATTTCACTTAGAGCAAATACTATTTAAGACCTATATCGTTAACTAAAATTTAAAGCCTATACCAATAACCCGATTTTAAGTCTATATATGTTAGAAGAACAGTCTGAGGATACCTATGGTGTATTCGGAAGCCGTAAATCGGTGTGAAGTACAGACAATATAATCACCAAAAGAAAAACGACAAACAATGTTCCACAAAACACTATGCAGAAAATCAAAGACTGAACAACAGTTAAGTTCACAATGTGAAATTTGAAATCATATCTTTTGTCGTAAGGTTACGTTTTTAACCGATCCTCACATTCTCACAGTCAATTTCGAGGTGCATGCATGTCAAGGTTTGAAGCAGAGCTAACTGTATCTGTGGTATCTTTTATTTCAAGCTCAATGGGATAGATATGATAAAAATAAATTACCAAACTGATTTATTTTCGAAATCCAGAATATTAGGGTAGTTATATTTCCTATAACATAAACACTTTTTCTTATGCTAACAAAACGTTCAAAAAAGATTTTATTTTTTTTATTTTCGGACGGTCCAATGATATTTCCGATTGTGACTTTGTCCATATTACGTGATGCATTGAAGTAAGCGTTTTGATTTCACTGGGTGAAATACCTGTTTTTATTTCACTTGAAAATCTGGGTATTTGGACAGGTATATAATTATAAATAACTCTATTTATGGTAACTTTAAGATAAAAAATAATCTTTATGATGATGTATCATTTTCTGTATAGTTGAATTTAAAATGACTGCATGTGGTGATACATAAATGTTATTATATATTCTAACATAATCTCCTTCTTTCGCTTTGTTAACAAACGAGCGAGTTATCCATTTGGTATAATCTCATTAGCACATGCGCCGGTGAATGTGACTGACTTTTCCATTGGCAACATAAATTGTGTGCGACAATTTCCCCAAACGTAAATATAAATTATCGTCTTCCAATCAAAGTATGCTACTGTATTTGTACTCTTAGACATATCAGAATCGAAATAACCGCGTATGTAGCAGATTGTATACTTCCTTGTTCCTTAACAAATATTTTATTTACTTAGAAATTATCAATAGATTTATTGCTATCTTTTTTTAATGATACCTGTTGAACAATACTTGATGGCAGCTTTTCAAATATTGATTGAGCACTCTCAAAATCTTTTATCGTAGACTTGATCTTGTGTATCTCATTATTGACTAACTTATAGCCAATCAAATAATACAGGTACATTATCTGAAATGAAAAGGTGCATATTGAGAGGCTAATGAATTTCAATTTTCTTGTATAGTTTGAATGATTGATTGATTATTGTGAGTAGTATTTCAGGTATACTCATGTTCAAACTTTGGAATACAGGTATATTAGCAAGTTACCTATGAAAAATGAACGGATATGGAGTTATGTCAAGGAGACAACATCCCATCTCCAAAATAAACTAATCAAGAACATACATCTAGGGGTCGCCACAAGTACACGACCCCCTTTTCGTGAAAGTATAAGTTGAATTATCTCCCCTTCTCAATTTTAGACAGCAACGGTATTCCTCCATGCACATCTGCAGGTTGTGTACTACAACTGTGTAAAGTTTCATAAAAATTCAATAAGCAGCTTAGTAGGAGTTGTGCTTATAAGGTACATGCCCCCCCCCCTTTTCGTGGAAGTATAAGTTGAATTATCTCCCCTTCTAAATTTTAGACAGCAACGGTATTCCTTCATGCACATCTGCAGGTTGTGTACTACAACTGTGTAAAGTTTCATAAAAATTCAATAAGCAATTTAGTAGGAGTTGCGCTTAAAAGGTACATGCCCCCCTTTTCGTGAAAGTATAAGTTGAATTATCTCCCCTTTTAAATTTTGGACAGCAACCATATTCCTTCATGCACATCTGCAGGTAGTGTACTACAAATGTGTAAAGTTTCATCAAAATCCAATAAGCGGATTAGGAGAAGTTGCGCTTACAAGGTACATGGACGGACGGACGGACGGACGGACAGGGTGATTCATATATACCCCCCCAAACTTTGTTTGCGGGAGGTATAACTATAAATGAGGGAACGAACGGTAAACGACTGAAAAAGTATGGAAAGTTTAGTACGGACGAAACATTTAGTCTGTTGTAACGGCTATAGCACACATACTCTTTTTCGAAATCTTCTAGCATAGGAAGTTGCCAAAGTTCCCACAATATTTACACTGTATTCTCTTTATCATGAATCCATATTAATAACATAATATCAAATATCAGACTTTACCCAAAATTAATGGCTATTTATTTGATTAATTCCAAAATATATAAATACCGACATTGTCGGAAAATATAAAATAACAGAAAGAAAAAGAAGCCTCTGTTGTTAGGATGATTATACTCAATTGCAGTCAGGTTTAGAAACTAAAATTACCTCGTCTTTTGTGCCAAAATACATTTGTTCATTGAGCAAGAAAACAACTCCAACTACATACTACATTCAACCAAAGTAGTAATTCTGTGATATATACCTGTGACCATCTTTTCTTGTGTCTAATTTTATCTTTGTCCTTTAGATGTACCACGAGTTTATTTTCTCCTGGTAAAGTCCATATAAGACGTCCACCATAAGGAGTTGCAATTTTAGCTGGTGGTGACATATTGATTGGAATTTGATGAACTGCTCTGAAAACGTGAAATAAAAATAAAGTAGAAAGTTAACATGTAAAATCAGTAAATGATATATGTAATGTATTTATGACATAACTGCAAGGTAGGGGTCGGATTTATATCAAATCTGTGCAAATTCAGATACTGGAGAAAATAAACAAAATTACTGAATTTAAATGTAATAACAGTTTTTGCTTGTTAAAACGTGATTCCACTCATATAAAGGTGAAATACACATGTTGTTGGGACAATACACTATTTTGTAATCCGGACACACAAAACAAAGTTTAGTTTGTTAACATAATATTATTTTCTGGGTTTCTTTTTTTTTTATTATTAAAGAAACATAAAATACCTATATGAGAAAAGACAGTATATAAAATAATAGCAAAACACCATTAGTGAAACATACAACAGCAATATTAGTGGACCGTAGTCAACATCCTAATCCAAACAGAATAGAACTAGCATTGATAAGATTGAAAATAACCATTAGATCAAAAGATCGAATAACAGTAAAATCCGGAAGTAAGACCCCAAGCTTCAAATGTTAATATTCCCCTGCTTTATGCCTCATGACAATGGGACACACTTTTTACTAGTGAACTCCGCCATATTGGTGTGCCTGTCGCAAGCCAGAATCTGGATTTCTATGAAAAAACTATTTTAATACTTGCACTCTCGATTGGGCTTAATTTCAATCATGTGTAAAACTAAATATCAAATCAACTTACACTCCTGCTTCTGTTATTACTTCAATCAGTTGTTTAACAAATTCGTTTGGTTCTCGTTTGTTCTCTGTAGTTTCCATGGCATCGTCAAACATAATATGTGCTGAGGAATAAACAAAACTCTGTGAATCGAATTGAGTACTCGTTTCATATTTGAAAACAAAGCATATTACAATTATATTAATTGTAATACACTATGTGGTACTACTGCCTTGGAATTAGTATACTAATGGTTAGACCGTGCAGATCGGATACTATTTAGTACATACAAATCTGATTCCAAATACTTTAGGTGTTTGGTCAGCTTCTTGCTTGTCTAAATGCAAATATAAGACGGATGAAATGGCTTTCGTCTTCAATTTTGCATCGTTCATATATCAAGTTTGAAGTCACTTTTAAGACAACCGAGGGGGTAATCAAGAATGGACGATCCAGAGACGCAGGCAACACTGGGCTAAGACACAGAACGACGACAAAAAAATACAATACAGAAAACTAAACAGATGAATAACACAGACCACGTGGTAGCAAATTGTAATGACTTCCTGTTTCTTATAACACACCCACCGTGAAATAATGCTGACTTGGTGTTGAACAATAATTGATAGAGGAACGACCATACAGTGTTATATTCCAGAAGCAGACCTATTTCTATGTGTCCTTGATCAGGAGATACTTTGTATCTGTTCCTAACCATGACCTATTTTTGTCTGTCCTTGACCATGACCTATTTGTGTATGTCCATGATCAGGACCTAGATTTCCACTGACTTCGTTGTCATATTTATGTATTTAGAAATTACTGATTTGTCAGAAGGGTGTTGTAGTTGGTCATATTGTCATATTGTTGCAAATCTATGTCTTTCTTTTATTGTATTGGGTAGATCATTCATTATTTATTTTCATGTTTGTTGAGAGATAAAACAGGTTGTATATAAAGAGTAGAGAATAATAATTCCTGGATTTACTTTTGGCATGAATTATAAAAAATCATTCTAGATTAAATGTACGATAAGAAGAACAGCAATAAATGAAATTTAAATAAGTCTTGTTGCATTTTTCACCGTTGTTATGACATCTAACATTTTTTCTGTCGTTAGTACCTTCAAATTCATAGTATTCTCGGTTAACTGCTTTTCTGTTCAGTCCGGTTTCAAACACACTTTCGCTACTTGCCGCATGGGACATTTCTTCTTTCGCTATATAGCGAGCAGCCTGGTCCAAGTCTAATCTAATAATGAAAACAAAGAATTCCATTATTTTGTTTTCATCAATCATATTCGGATAAGATGAAGATAAAAGTTGCCCTTGAACTATTACAAGATTAACATTTAGTGTTAAGCGACGTAATATACACATATACATTATGATTATCATGTAAGTATCTTGCGTAGTGCTTTTTTAGGTTTTTTTGTTACATAGGATATGTATATAGAAAGAAAATAAAACATCCAGGTGTTTTTTTAATTAAAGCTAAATTTATTCAGTACATTTAGATTGGAGTCAACAAGGATTTAGTTATGATTAGCTCATTTGTGCCATGAACCAAATGAACCACTGACATCACTTCGCATTCATCAATGTTGTCGTGAGTGTTATTTGTAAGTATTTTGTCTTCTCTCTGGATCCACTGAACCAGTTCACTGTCATCTTGGAAGGAATGCTTATTGCACGATCTTCTACAACGGTGAGGCATTTTGTGTTAATCAAGAATCCAAGATGGCCGTCACCACCGGATATAATTTACCATATGATTCTGCTAAGCTGATTGAACCCAAACTGTATATAAATGGTTATTGTGTTTTAGCGGGTGTATTAACTTGAATCGCCAACAGTCATGCGATATCTCGTATTTTAAATAGCAATGTGGTACATACACTTCAAGGCCCGACCATTTATCATTTTCTTTCTACGGAGGGGGTGGCTATGCTTTTCCCAAAAAGATCCAAAATAATTCATACGAACCAAAAATCTTCTTTTCTTCTTCGGCATGAAACATCGGAAATTGTGCATCATATTGGTACCAAAAGTGCAGAGTCAATTCAGTGTTTAAAATAATACAGCCCCATCCTCCTAAAATTTATATGGTTGTTTCCTTAGTGTTATAGTGCTCACCTGAATAACGTTTTCATAATCTGTTTCATTTCAATTCTATTTTCATGCCACATCGTTGCACAGATGTATACTTTTGTCTTGATGGATCCATCCTCTTTGTATGACTTATTGAACGACTCCTTTGATGTTTGTCGTCTGCTGTGCAACAATGAAAGGTCTGCTATTGGGCTGTAGTAATGCGGGAGAACAAATATCCTGCATGATTACAAGAAAACCTATGTAACATTTTGCCAATGAATAAGAAATGTCAGTAGACATATTTCCAGTAGAAATTTGCAACATTCCTTTTTTTATTCACAAATAAGAGATAAAGGTAAAATACTCACAATCAGGATATATAAAACAACCCCAACTCCCCATGAGGGAAACATAAATTAAGAATAAATAAGAAGAGGAAAAGATACACGATGTGGCCAGTGCTTCGGCACCGACGAGGTTGAACAGATATATAATAATGTGAAAAACAAATATAGCACACTGTCGGAACTGTTCCAAAACCCAATAGAAAAATCTGAGAAACAAAGACAAGATCGATATCCCTAATATATACATGACTGCTTACTTTCCTGACATGGTTGAAGTGCTTTAATAAAAAGTGGCAGGGTTAAGCTAGTTTTATGGGGCCCACACATCCTCCCTTAGTGATATAATGCGGTCATGTAATTGTCTGTTTTTCTGTGCCATAACTTTTCAGGAGAACCAGGAAATCATCTGCACTTAGCTGCTTGCAACAGTCATTCTATCTTTAGAGGAGACTTATATTATCTGTACCTACCTGTTTATAACAGACATTCTATCATGAGAAGAGAACCAGATATGTCGGCATGTCCAAAGCTGTGATAACCATGCTATTATAAAGACAATTAACATGGTATATACTTCAGTATCTGTGCTGTCCTCCTTAGACATCCATGTAGCTGATATCCAATTATTGTTATTGACCAAACGAGCTACAATAATGCCTGTAACATACACTGGTGTACCTAATGATAATGCTACACAGAAGCAGACTTTATCCATGCATAGCCTTACTACAGTTACTGCTGTATAGAAAAGTCCAATAGTCGTGAAAAAATGAACCAGGAACGGTGTTAACAACCATGCGTCCACATAGTTAGTGGCGTCCGCATAGTTAGTGGTGTCCGTATAGTTAGTGGTGGTGTAACATCCTTGGGTGACAGTGGAGTTTTGTGTACTGGAGTTCTGTGCAATAGTTATGCAGTTGATTGGACTGATAGTTGAGTCAGGAATTGGTGATGGTTCATCTGAGAATGCAATTATAGGTCCATTGACACCAGGACATAGAAACGTAGGGAAGAGAACCATGACTAGAACTAGTCTGAAGATGCTGGTTATTAACGAAGATACTGTTTGTGTTGTTTGTCTGTCTTCGTAGGCAAACAATTTACGAAAAATAGAATTCCTTGAATATTTGAAATAAGTTTCAAACCAATTGACGCTCACAAATACAGCAGCAAAGATCATCAGGTAGGCATCGACAGGACCAATCTGGTCATTTCTCAGTTTGTATATTGGTACAGCACATACAGCTGCAGCTTGTAGTAACACTGATAAGATATTTAACATTTGTTTACACATTTTTCTTCCACCATTAAAACATTTCTTTCTGTACGATATTGAATTTAAGATGGATGGAACAAGCGGAATTCCTGATAAATATGCACAGACTTCAACGACGTTCAATATTGGTAGAACCTTGAAGATGATGGTAGCCAAAGAGAAAAGGTGAAGACATTCTCTTATTATCACCTATAAGTACAAAACGACAATGTTTTTATTCGTCTTCTGTCCATTACTTGTTTGATGTAATCATATTGCACATACAGGTCTCAGTGATGGTTTATTTACATTATTTCCATTAAGCATCTACATTGCCATATTCGTTTATCTGTACATTAAGTATTGAAATTTAAAAAAATAATGGTGCCATGCTTTTCAGAGATAATTCAGTGCGAAGATATCAAAGAAATTCAGATGGAATCTAAGGGGGAAACTTGTCTTAGAAACTACAAAATAAAATTTCATACGACAAAAATATTTGTCTAACCTTGAAGTATGTGAATGTGATTTAATTCGAATAATAGTCTCTTCTGTTTACATTAAAGGAAATCATTTGATTGATTGATTGATTGATGTCATCTTGTAATAAAATGAAAAAAATATAACACTGTAGTTATAAAATCCAATAGAAATATCATAGAAAGAGGCAAAATCAATACCCCTCGATACCTCTAACACACATAATGCATGACCGATCACTCTCCCGGTTTGGTTCAGGCATTTCAATAAAAAGTGGAGGGATTAAGCTACTTTTACAATAGAAGATCAATGAGGTGTGGACGATGTTATTATTAATTAAGTACGGGCACTTTAATAAACTAAAAAAAATACGAAATTCAAAATAATAAATGATAATAATGTACTCACAACTACTAACTGTACAATTGATGGCGATTCTCGTCTTCCAAATAAAAACCTAAGCAACGATAGCAACAGCTGAACGCCATCAGGAAGTGAGATAATAAACAGTAGATAATAACAAATGGCGTCTTTAGATAAATTTTTCTGCAAAATAAAGAAATGAAAAACTGTATTATGAATACAATGACGTCTGTGTGTTACCTGAATAATTTTAGTTGTTTGACAAGATGCTTTTTAAAATTATATTCCATATTGTATTGTCTCATCCATAGTGGCAGCTTAAAAAGGGTACAGTAAATAAATACATTGTGTATCATTCCTCAAAATTGCTATGTACATTTGTGAATTTAAATTCTCCTGACTGGCATTGAAAACAGGTTCCACATGAGATCATTAAAATTGGATGGAAATACGATCTCCTTCGGAATCCTGTTAGTCCCGGTATTTATGAGAGATCATCTTCTCAGAGAAGTTGTTCTGTGTTATCACCAGGTTTGTAACTAGATTAACGCAACAGGTGCCACTAGTTCACCTCCGGTTTTTAGCAGGGTTCATGTTACTTGATCTTTAGTTGTATATGTATGTTTTGTAGATCGTTATTTGTCCCTTTGTTCGTTTCTTTTGGTCATTGTGTTGTCTGTTCTTTGATTTACGGATTCTGATTACCCCGTTGGTATCTTCAAACTCTTCTTTATTTGTCCTTGTTTTGTATATTTCTTCAAATTTACATGTGTTAAGGCTAAGAAAACGTGGCTATCTAATTTACTCCCACACGATGTGTTTCTGGAATAACTTTCATAATGTACGCTCTTAGTCAAAAGATTAGAAAGCCAAATATTTAGAAACCTTTATATGGTACGCTACATAGTCAAAAGAGTGGAAAGGTAAATTATTTAGTAACCATCATATGGTACGCTACATAGTCAAAAAAGTGGAAAGGTAAATTATTTAGAAACCTTTATATGGTACGCTACATAGTCAAAAGAGTGGAAAGGTAAATTATTTAGTAACCTTTATATGGTACGCTACATAGTCAAAAGAGTGGAAAGGTAAATTATTTAGTAACCTTTATATGGTACGCTACATAGTCAAAAAAGTGGAAAGGTAGATTATTTAGTAACCTTTATATGGTACGCTACATAGTCAAAAGAGTGGAAAGGTAAATTATTTAGTAACCTTTATATGGTACGCTACATAGTCAAAAGAGTGGAAAGGTAGATTATTTAGTAACCTTTATATGGTACGCCCTTAGTCAAAAGAGTGGAAAGGTAAATTATTTGGTAACCTTTATATGGTATGCTCTTAGTCAAAAGAGTGGAAAGGTAAATTATTTAGTAACCTTTATATGGTATGCTACATAGTCAAGAGTGGAAAGGTAAATTATTTAGTAACCTTTATATAGTACGGTCTTAGTCAAAAGATTAGAAAGCCAAATTATTTAGAAACCTTTATATGGTACGCTACATAGTCAAAAGAGTGGAAAGGTAAATTATTTAGTAACCATTATATGGTACGCTACATAGTCAAAAAAGTGGAAAGGTAGATTATTTAGAAACCTTTATATGGTACGCTACATAGTCAAAAGAGTGGAAAGGTAAATTATTTAGTAACCTTTATATGGTACGCTACATAGTCAAAAGAGTGGAAAGGTAGGTTATTTAGTAACCTTTATATGGTACGCTCTTAGTCAAAAGAGTGGAAAGGTAAATTATTTGGTAACCTTTATATGGTACGCTCTTAGTCAAAAGAGTGGAAAGGTAAATTATTTAGTAACCTTTATATGGTATGCTACATAGTCAAGAGTGGAAAGGTAAATTATTTAGTAACCTTTATATAGTACGCTTAGTCAAAAGAGTGGAAAGGTAAATTATTTAGAAACCTTTATATGGTACGCTACATAGTCAAAAGAGTGGAAAGGTAAATTATTTAGTAACCTTTATATGGTACGCTACATAGTCAAAAGAGTGGAAAGGTAAATTATTTAGTAACCTTTATATGGTACGCTACATAGTCAAAAGAGTGGAAAGGTAAATTATTTAGTAACCTTTATATGGTACGCTACATAGTCAAGAGTGGAAAGGTAAATTATTTAGTAACCTTTATATGGTACGCTACATAGTCAAACAAGTGGAAAGGTAAATTATTTAGAAACCTTTATATGGTACGCTACATAGTCAAAAGAGTGGAAAGGTAAAGTATTTAGTAACTTTTATATGGTACGCTACATAGTAAAAAGAGTGGAAATGTAAATTATTTAGTAACCTTTATATGGTATGCTACATAGTCAAACGAGTGGAAAGGTAAATTATTTAGAAACCTTTATATGGTACGCTACATAGTCAAAAGAGTGGAAAGATAAATTATTTAGTAACCTTTATATGGTATGCTACATAGTCAAACGAGTGGAAAGGTAAATTATTTAGAAACCTTTATATGGTACGCTACATAGTCAAAAGAGTGGAAAGGTAAATTATTTAGTAACCTTTATATGGTACGCTCTTAGTCAAAAGAGTGGAAAGGTAAATTATTTAGTTACCTTTATATGGTACGCTACATAGTCAAACGAGTGGAAAGGTAAATTATTTAAAAACCTTTATATGGTATGCTACATAGTCAAAAGAGTGGAAAGGTAAATTATTTAGTAACCTTTATATGGTATGCTACATAGTCAAAAGAGTGGAAAGGTAAATTATTTAGTAACCTTTATATGGTACGCTACATAGTCAAAAGAGTGGAAAGGTAAATTATTTAGTAACCTTTATATGGTACGCTCTTAGTCAAAAGAGTGGAAAGGTAAATTATTTAGTAACCTTTATATGGTATGCTACATAGTCAAACGAGTGGAAAGGTAAATTATTTAGTAACCTTTATATGGTACGCTACATAGTCAAAAGAGTGGAAAGGTAAATTATTTAGTAACCTTTATATGGTACGCTCTTAGTCAAAAGAGTGGAAAGGTAAATTATTTAGTAACCTTTATATGGTATGCTACATAGTCAAACGAGTGGAAAGGTAAATTATTTAGAAACCTTTATATAGTACGCTCTTAGTCAAATGAGTGGAAAGATAGATTATTTAGTAACCTTTATATGGTACGCTCTTAGTCAAAAGAGTGGAAAGGTAAATTATTTAGTAACCTTTATATGGTACGCTCTTCGTCAAGAGTGGAAAGGTATATTATTTAGTTACCTTTATATAGTACGCTCTTAGTCAAAAGAGTAGAAAGGTATATTAGTTAGTAACCTTTATATGGTACGCTCTTCGTCAAGAATGGAAAGGTATATTATTTAGTAACCTTTATATGGTACGCTCTTAGTCAAAAGAGTGGAAAGGTAAATTATTTAGTAACCTTTATATGGTATGCTCTTAGTCAAAAGAGTGGAAAGGTATATTATTTAGTAACCTTTATATGGTATGCTCTTAGTCAAAAGAGTGGAAAGGTATATTATTTAGTAACCTTTATATGGTATGCTCTTAGTCAAAAGAGTGGAAAGGTAAATTATTTAGTAACCTTTATATGGTATGCTCTTAGTCAAAAGAGTGGAAAGGTATATTATTTAGTAACCTTTATATGGTAAGCTCTTAGTCAAAAGAGTGGAAAGGTAAATTATTTAGTAACCTTTATATGGTATGCTCTTAGTCAAAAGAATGGAAAGGTAAATTATTTAGTAACCTTTATATGGTACGCTACATAGTCAAAAGAGTGGAAAGGTAAATTATTTAGTAACCTTTATATGGTACGCTCTTAGTCAAAAGAGTGGAAAGGTAAATTATTTAGTAACCTTTATATGGTACGCTCTTAGTCAAAAGAGTGGAAAGGTAAATTATTTGGTAACCTTTATATGGTACGCCACATAGTCAAAAGAGTGGAAAGGTAAATTATTTAGTTACCTTTATATGGTAAGCTCTTAGTCAAAAGAGTGGAAAGGTATATTATTTAGTAACCTTTATATTGTACGCTCTTAGTCAAAAGAGTGGAAAGGTAAATTATTTAGTAACCTTTATATGGTATGCTACATAGTCAAACGAGTGGAAAGGTAAATTATTTAGAAACCTTTATATAGTACGCTCTTAGTCAAATGAGTGGAAAGATAGATTATTTAGTAACCTTTATATGGTACGCTCTTAGTCAAAAGAGTGGAAAGGTAAATTATTTAGTAACCTTTATATGGTACGCTCTTCGTCAAGAGTGGAAAGGTATATTATTTAGTTACCTTTATATAGTACGCTCTTAGTCAAAAGAGTAGAAAGGTATATTAGTTAGTAACCTTTATATGGTACGCTCTTCGTCAAGAATGGAAAGGTATATTATTTAGTAACCTTTATATGGTACGCTCTTAGTCAAAAGAGTGGAAAGGTAAATTATTTAGTAACCTTTATATGGTATGCTCTTAGTCAAAAGAGTGGAAAGGTATATTATTTAGTAACCTTTATATGGTATGCTCTTAGTCAAAAGAGTGGAAAGGTATATTATTTAGTAACCTTTATATGGTATGCTCTTAGTCAAAAGAGTGGAAAGGTAAATTATTTAGTAACCTTTATATGGTATGCTCTTAGTCAAAAGAGTGGAAAGGTATATTATTTAGTAACCTTTATATGGTAAGCTCTTAGTCAAAAGAGTGGAAAGGTAAATTATTTAGTAACCTTTATATGGTATGCTCTTAGTCAAAAGAATGGAAAGGTAAATTATTTAGTAACCTTTATATGGTATGCTCTTAGTCAAAAGAGTGGAAAGGTATATTATTTAGTAACCTTTATATGGTAAGCTCTTAGTCAAAAGAGTGGAAAGGTAAATTATTTAGTAACCTTTATATGGTATGCTCTTAGTCAAAAGAATGGAAAGGTAAATTATTTAGTAACCTTTATATGGTACGCTACATAGTCAAAAGAGTGGAAAGGTAAATTATTTAGTAACCTTTATATGGTACGCTCTTAGTCAAAAGAGTGGAAAGGTAAATTATTTAGTAACCTTTATATGGTACGCTCTTAGTCAAAAGAGTGGAAAGGTAAATTATTTGGTAACCTTTATATGGTACGCCACATAGTCAAAAGAGTGGAAAGGTAAATTATTTAGTTACCTTTATATGGTAAGCTCTTAGTCAAAAGAGTGGAAAGGTATATTATTTAGTAACCTTTATATTGTACGCTCTTAGTCAAAAGAGTGGAAAGGTAAATTATTTAGTAACCTTTATATGGTATGCTACATAGTCAAACGAGTGGAAAGGTAAATTATTTAGAAACCTTTATATAGTACGCTCTTAGTCAAATGAGTGGAAAGATAGATTATTTAGTAACCTTTATATGGTACGCTCTTAGTCAAAAGAGTGGAAAGGTAAATTATTTAGTAACCTTTATATGGTACGCTCTTCGTCAAGAGTGGAAAGGTATATTATTTAGTTACCTTTATATAGTACGCTCTTAGTCAAAAGAGTAGAAAGGTATATTAGTTAGTAACCTTTATATGGTACGCTCTTCGTCAAGAATGGAAAGGTATATTATTTAGTAACCTTTATATGGTATGCTCTTAGTCAAAAGAGTGGAAAGGTATATTATTTAGTAACCTTTATATGGTATGCTCTTAGTCAAAAGAGTGGAAAGGTATATTATTTAGTAACCTTTATATGGTATGCTCTTAGTCAAAAGAGTGGAAAGGTAAATTATTTAGTAACCTTTATATGGTATGCTCTTAGTCAAAAGAGTGGAAAGGTATATTATTTAGTAACCTTTATATGGTAAGCTCTTAGTCAAAAGAGTGGAAAGGTAAATTATTTAGTAACCTTTATATGGTATGCTCTTAGTCAAAAGAATGGAAAGGTAAATTATTTAGTAACCTTTATATGGTACGCTACATAGTCAAAAGAGTGGAAAGGTAAATTATTTAGTAACCTTTATATGGTACGCTCTTAGTCAAAAGAGTGGAAAGGTAAATTATTTAGTAACCTTTATATGGTACGCTCTTAGTCAAAAGAGTGGAAAGGTAAATTATTTGGTAACCTTTATATGGTACGCCACATAGTCAAAAGAGTGGAAAGGTAAATTATTTAGTTACCTTTATATGGTAAGCTCTTAGTCAAAAGAGTGGAAAGGTATATTATTTAGTAACCTTTATATTGTACGCTCTTAGTCAAAAGAGTGGAAAGGTAAATTATTTAGTAACCTTTATATGGTATGCCACATAGTCAAAAGAGTGGAAAGGTAAATTATTTAGTTACCTTTATATGGTAAGCTCTTAGTCAAAAGAGTGGAAAGGTATATTATTTAGTAACCTTTATATGGTACGCTCTTAGTCAAAAGAGTGGAAAGGTAAATTATTTAGTAACCTTTATATGGTATGCCACATAGTCAAAAGAGTGGAAAGGTAAATTATTTAGTTACCTTTATATGGTACGCTCTTAGTCAAAAGAGTGGAAAGGTAAATTATTTAGTTACCTTTATATGGTACGTTCTTAGTCAAAAGAGTGGAAAGGTATATTATTTAGTAACCTTTATATGGTAAGCTCTTAGTCAAAAGAGTGGAAAGGTAAATTATTTAGCTACCTTTATATGGTAAGCTCTTAGTCAAAAGAGTGGAAAGGTAAATTATTTAGTTACCTTTATATGGTACGCTCTTAGTCAAAAGAGTGGAAAGGTAAATTATTTAGTAACCTTTATATGGTACGCTCTTAGTGAAAAGAGTGGAAAGGTAAATTATTTAGCTACCTTTATATGGTAAGCTCTTAGTCAAAAGAGTGGAAAGGTAAATTATTTAGTAATCTTTATATTGTACGCTCTTAGTCAAAAGAGTGGAAAGGTAAATTATTTAGTAACCTTTATATGGTACGCTCTTAGTCAAAAGAGTGGAAAGGTATATTATTTAGTAACCTTTATATGGTACGCTCTTAGTCAAAAGAGTGGAAAGGTAAATTATTTAGTTACCTTTATATGGTACGCTCTTAGTCAAAAGAGTGGAAAGGTATATTATTTAGTAACCTTTATATGGTACGCTACATAGTCAAAAAAGTGGAAAGGTAGATTATTTAGAAACCTTTATATGGTACGCTACATAGTCAAAAAAGTGGAAAGGTAGATTATTTAGAAACCTTTATATGGTACGCTACATAGTCAAAAAAGTGGAAAGGTAGATTATTTAGAAACCTTTATATGGTACGCTACATAGTCAAAAGAGTGGAAAGGTAAATTATTTAGTAACCTTTATATGGTACGCTACATAGTCAAAAGAGTGGAAAGGTAAATTATTTAGTAACCTTTATATGGTACGCTACATAGTCAAAAGAGTGGAAAGGTAGATTATTTAGTAACCTTTATATGGTACGCTCTTAGTCAAAAGAGTGGAAAGGTAAATTATTTGGTAACCTTTATATGGTATGCTCTTAGTCAAAAGAGTGGAAAGGTAAATTATTTAGTAACCTTTATATGGTATGCTACATAGTCAAGAGTGGAAAGGTAAATTATTTAGTAACCTTTATATAGTACGGTCTTAGTCAAAAGATTAGAAAGCCAAATTATTTAGAAACCTTTATATGGTACGCTACATAGTCAAAAGAGTGGAAAGGTAAATTATTTAGTAACCATTATATGGTACGCTACAGAGTCAAAAAAATGGAAAGGTAGATTATTTAGAAACCTTTATATGGTACGCTACATAGTCAAAAGAGTGGAAAGGTAAATTATTTAGTAACCTTTATATGGTACGCTACATAGTCAAAAGAGTGGAAAGGTAGATTATTTAGTAACCTTTATATGGTACGCTCTTAGTCAAAAGAGTGGAAAGGTAAATTATTTGGTAACCTTTATATGGTACGCTCTTAGTCAAGAGTGGAAAGGTAAATTATTTAGTAACCTTTATATGGTATGCTACATAGTCAAGAGTGGAAAGGTAAATTATTTAGTAACCTTTATATAGTACGCTCTTAGTCAAAAGAGTGGAAAGGTAAATTATTTAGAAACCTTTATATGGTACGCTACAGTCAAAAGAGTGGAAAGGTAAATTATTTAGTAACCTTTATATGGTACGCTACATAGTCAAAAGAGTGGAAAGGTAAATTATTTAGTAACCTTTATATGGTACGCTACATAGTCAAAAGAGTGGAAAGGTAAATTATTTAGTAACCTTTATATGGTACGCTACATAGTCAAGAGTGGAAAGGTAAATTATTTAGTAACCTTTATATGGTACGCTACATAGTCAAACAAGTGGAAAGGTAAATTATTTAGAAACCTTTATATGGTACGCTACATAGTCAAAAGAGTGGAAAGGTAAAGTATTTAGTAACTTTTATATGGTACGCTACATAGTAAAAAGAGTGGAAATGTAAATTATTTAGTAACCTTTATATGGTATGCTACATAGTCAAACGAGTGGAAAGGTAAATTATTTAGAAACCTTTATATGGTACGCTACATAGTCAAAAGAGTGGAAAGGTAAATTATTTAGTAACCTTTATATGGTACGCTCTTAGTCAAAAGAGTGGAAAGGTAAATTATTTAGTAACCTTTATATGGTACGCTACATAGTCAAACAAGTGGAAAGGTAAATTATTTAGAAACCTTTATATGGTACGCTACATAGTCAAAAGAGTGGAAAGGTAAAGTATTTAGTAACTTTTATATGGTACGCTACATAGTAAAAAGAGTGGAAATGTAAATTATTTAGTAACCTTTATATGGTATGCTACATAGTCAAACGAGTGGAAAGGTAAATTATTTAGAAACCTTTATATGGTACGCTACATAGTCAAAAGAGTGGAAAGGTAAATTATTTAGTAACCTTTATATGGTACGCTCTTAGTCAAAAGAGTGGAAAGGTAAATTATTTAGTAACCTTTTTATGGTACGCTACATAGTCAAACGAGTGGAAAGGTAAATTATTTAAAAACCTTTATATGGTACGCTACATAGTCAAAAGAGTGGAAAGGTAAATTATTTAGTAACCTTTATATGGTATGCTACATAGTCAAAAGAGTGGAAAGGTAAATTATTTAGTAACCTTTATATGGTACGCTACATAGTCAAAAGAGTGGAAAGGTAAATTATTTAGTAACCTTTATATGGTACGCTCTTAGTCAAAAGAGTGGAAAGGTAAATTATTTAGTAACCTTTATATGGTATGCTACATAGTCAAACGAGTGGAAAGGTAAATTATTTAGTAACCTTTATATGGTACGCTACATAGTCAAAAGAGTGGAAAGGTAAATTATTTAGTAACCTTTATATGGTACGCTCTTAGTCAAAAGAGTGGAAAGGTAAATTATTTAGTAACCTTTATATGGTATGCTACATAGTCAAACGAGTGGAAAGGTAAATTATTTAGAAACCTTTACATAGTACGCTCTTAGTCAAAAGAGTGGAAAGATAGATTATTTAGTAACCTTTATATGGTACGCTCTTAGTCAAAAGAGTGGAAAGGTAAATTATTTAGTAACCTGTATATGGTATGCTCTTAGTCAAAAGAGTGGAAAGGTATATTATTTAGTAACCTTTATATGGTATGCTCTTAGTCAAAAGAGTGGAAAGGTATATTATTTAGTAACCTTTATATGGTATGCTCTTAGTCAAAAGAGTGGAAAGGTAAATTATTTAGTAACCTTTATATGGTATGCTCTTAGTCAAAAGAGTGGAAAGGTATATTATTTAGTAACCTTTATATGGTAAGCTCTTAGTGAAAAGAGTGGAAAGGTAAATTATTTAGTAACCTTTATATGGTATGCTCTTAGTCAAAAGAATGGAAAGGTAAATTATTTAGTAACCTTTATATGGTACGCTACATAGTCAAAAGAGTGGAAAGGTAAATTATTTAGTAACCTTTATATGGTACGCTCTTAGTCAAAAGAGTGGAAAGGTAAATTATTTAGTAACCTTTATATGGTACGCTCTTAGTCAAAAGAGTGGAAAGGTAAATTATTTAGTAACCTTTATATGGTACGCCACATAGTCAAAAGAGTGGAAAGGTAAATTATTTAGTTACCTTTATATGGTAAGCTCTTAGTCAAAAGAGTGGAAAGGTATATTATTTAGTAACCTTTATATTGTACGCTCTTAGTCCAAAGAGTGGAAAGGTAAATTATTTAGTAACCTTTATATGGTACGCTCTTAGTCAAAAGAGTGGAAAGGTAAATTATTTAGTAACCTTTATATGGTATGCCACATAGTCAAAAGAGTGGAAAGGTAAATTATTTAGTTACCTTTATATGGTAAGCTCTTAGTCAAAAGAGTGGAAAGGTATATTATTTAGTTACCTTTATATGGTACGCTCTTAGTCAAAAGAGTGGAAAGGTAAATTATTTAGTAACCTTTATATGGTACGCTCTTAGTCAAAAGAGTGGAAAGGTAAATTATTTAGTAACCTTTATATGGTATGCCACATAGTCAAAAGAGTGGAAAGGTAAATTATTTAGTTACCTTTATATGGTACGCTCTTAGTCAAAAGAGTGGAAAGGTAAATTATTTAGTTACCTTTATATGGTACGTTCTTAGTCAAAAGAGTGGAAAGGTATATTATTTAGTAACCTTTATATGGTAAGCTCTTAGTCAAAAGAGTGGAAAGGTAAATTATTTAGCTACCTTTATATGGTAAGCTCTTAGTCAAAAGAGTGGAAAGGCAAATTATTTAGCTACCTTTATATGGTAAGCTCTTAGTCAAAAGAGTGGAAAGGTAAATTATTTAGTAATCTTTATATTGTACGCTCTTAGTCAAAAGAGTGGAAAGGTAAATTATTTAGTAACCTTTATATGGTACGCTCTTAGTCAAAAGAGTGGAAAGGTATATTATTTAGTAACCTTTATATGGTACGCTCTTAGTCAAAAGAGTGGAAAGGTAAATTATTTAGTTACCTTTATATGGTACGCTCTTAGTCAAAAGAGTGGAAAGGTATATTATTTAGTAACCTTTATATGGTACGCTACATAGTCAAAAAAGTGGAAAGGTAGATTATTTAGAAACCTTTATATGGTACGCTACATAGTCAAAAAAGTGGAAAGGTAGATTATTTAGAAACCTTTATATGGTACGCTACATAGTCAAAAGAGTGGAAAGGTAAATTATTTAGTAACCTTTATATGGTACGCTACATAGTCAAAAGAGTGGAAAGGTAAATTATTTAGTAACCTTTATATGGTACGCTACATAGTCAAAAGAGTGGAAAGGTAGATTATTTAGTAACCTTTATATGGTACGCTCTTAGTCAAAAGAGTGGAAAGGTAAATTATTTGGTAACCTTTATATGGTATGCTCTTAGTCAAAAGAGTGGAAAGGTAAATTATTTAGTAACCTTTATATGGTATGCTACATAGTCAAGAGTGGAAAGATAAATTATTTAGTAACCTTTATATAGTACGGTCTTAGTCAAAAGATTAGAAAGCCAAATTATTTAGAAACCTTTATATGGTACGCTACATAGTCAAAAGAGTGGAAAGGTAAATTATTTAGTAACCTTTATATGGTACGCTACATAGTCAAAAGAGTGGAAAGGTAGATTATTTAGTAACCTTTATATGGTAAGCTCTTAGTCAAAAGAGTGGAAAGGTAAATTATTTGGTAACCTTTATATGGTACGCTCTTAGTCAAAAGAGTGGAAAGGTAAATTATTTAGTAACCTTTATATGGTATGCTACATAGTCAAGAGTGGAAAGGTAAATTATTTAGTAACCTTTATATAGTACGCTCTTAGTCAAAAGAGTGGAAAGGTAAATTATTTAGAAACCTTTATATGGTACGCTACATAGTCAAAAGAGTGGAAAGGTAAATTATTTAGTAAGCTTTATATGGTACGCTACATAGTCAAAAGAGTGGAAAGGTAAATTATTTAGTAACCTTTATATGGTACGCTACATAGTCAAAAGAGTGGAAAGGTAAATTATTTAGTAACCTTTATATGGTACGCTACATAGTCAAGAGTGGAAAGGTAAATTATTTAGTAACCTTTATATGGTACGCTACATAGTCAAACAAGTGGAAAGGTAAATTATTTAGAAACCTTTATATGGTACGCTACATAGTCAAAAGAGTGGAAAGGTAAAGTATTTAGTAACTTTTATATGGTACGCTACATAGTAAAAAGAGTGGAAATGTAAATTATTTAGTAACCTTTATATGGTATGCTACATAGTCAAACGAGTGGAAAGGTAAATTATTTAGAAACCTTTATATGGTACGCTACATAGTCAAAAGAGTGGAAAGATAAATTATTTAGTAACCTTTATATGGTATGCTACATAGTCAAACGAGTGGAAAGGTAAATTATTTAGAAACCTTTATATGGTACGCTACATAGTCAAAAGAGTGGAAAGGTAAATTATTTAGTAACCTTTATATGGTACGCTACATAGTCAAAAGAGTGGAAAGGTAAATTATTTAGTAACCTTTATATGGTATGCTCTTAGTCAAAAGAGTGGAAAGGTAAATTATTTAGTAACCTTTATATGGTACGCTCTTAGTCAAAAGAGTGGAAAGGTAAATTATTTAGTAACCTTTATATGGTATGCTACATAGTCAAACGAGTGGAAAGGTAAATTATTTAGTTACCTTTATATGGTACGCTCTTAGTCAAAAGAGTGGAAAGGTAAATTATTTAGTTACCTTTATATGGTATGCTACATAGTCAAAAGAGTGGAAAGGTAAATTATTTAGTAACCTTTATATGGTACGCTCTTAGTCAAAAGAGTGGAAAGGTAAATTATTTAGTAACCTTTATATGGTATGCTACATAGTCAAACGAGTGGAAAGGTAAATTATTTAGTAACCTTTATATGGTACGCTACATAGTCAAAAGAGTGGAAAGGTAAATTATTTAGTAACCTTTATATGGTACGCTCTTAGTCAAAAGAGTGGAAAGGTAAATTATTTAGTAACCTTTATATGGTATGCTACATAGTCAAACGAGTGGAAAGGTAAATTATTTAGAAACCTTTATATAGTACGCTCTTAGTCAAAAGAGTGGAAAGATAGATTATTTAGTAACCTTTATATGGTACGCTCTTAGTCAAAAGAGTGGAAAGGTAAATTATTTAGTAACCTTTATATGGTACGCTCTTCGTCAAGAGTGGAAAGGTATATTATTTAGTTACCTTTATATAGTACGCTCTTAGTCAAAAGAGTGGAAAGGTATATTAGTTAGTTACCTTTATATGGTACGCTCTTCGTCATGAATGGAAAGGTATATTATTTAGTAACCTTTATATGGTACGCTCTTAGTCAAAAGAGTGGAAAGGTAAATTATTTAGTAACCTTTATATGGTATGCTCTTAGTCAAAAGAGTGGAAAGGTATATTATTTAGTAACCTTTATATGGTATGCTCTTAGTCAAAAGAGTGGAAAGGTATATTATTTAGTAACCTTTATATGGTATGCTCTTAGTCAAAAGAGTGGAAAGGTAAATTATTTAGTAACCTTTATATGGTATGCTCTTAGTCAAAAGAGTGGAAAGGTATATTATTTAGTAACCTTTATATGGTAAGCTCTTAGTCAAAAGAGTGGAAAGGTAAATTATTTAGTAACCTTTATATGGTATGCTCTTAGTCAAAAGAATGGAAAGGTAAATTATTTAGTAACCTTTATATGGTACGCTACATAGTCAAAAGAGTGGAAAGGTAAATTATTTAGTAACCTTTATATGGTACGCTCTTAGTCAAAAGAGTGGAAAGGTAAATTATTTAGTAACATTTATATGGTACGCTCTTAGTCAAAAGAGTGGAAAGGTAAATTATTTAGTAACCTTTATATGGTACGCCACATAGTCAAAAGAGTGGAAAGGTAAATTATTTAGTTACCTTTATATGGTAAGCTCTTAGTCAAAAGAGTGGAAAGGTATATTATTTAGTAACCTTTATATTGTACGCTCTTAGTCCAAAGAGTGGAAAGGTAAATTATTTAGCTACCTTTATATGGTACGCTCTTAGTCAAAAGAGTGGAAAGGTAAATTATTTAGTTACCTTTATATGGTACGCTCTTAGTCAAAAGAGTGGAAAGGTATATTATTTAGTAACCTTTATATGGTAAGCTCTTAGTCAAAAGAGTGGAAAGGTAAATTATTTAGTAACCTTAATATGGTACGCTCTTAGTCAAAAGAGTGGAAAGGTATATTATTTTGTAACCTTTATATGATATGCTCTTAGTCAAAAGAGTGGAAAGGTAAATTATTTAGTTACCTTTATATGGTACGCTCTTAGTCAAAAGAGTGGAAAGGTAAATTATTTAGTAACCTTTATATGGTACGCTACATAGTCAAAAGAGTGGAAAGGTAAGTTATTTAGTTACCTTTATATGGTATGCCACATAGTCAAAAGAGTGGAAAGGTAAATTATTTAGTTACCTTTATATGGTACGCTCTTAGTCAAAAGAGTGGAAAGGTAAATTATTTAGTTACCTTTATATGGTACGCTCTTAATCAAAAGAGTGGAAAGGTAAATTATTTAGTAACCTTTATATGGTACGCTCTTAGTCAAAAGAGTGGAAAGGTATATTATTTAGTAACCTTTCTATGGTACGCTCTTAATCAAAAGAGTGGAAAGGTAAATTATTTAGTTACCTTTATATGGTACGCTCTTAATCAAAAGAGTGGAAAGGTAAATTATTTAGTAACCTTTATATGGTATGCTCTTAATCAAAAGAGTGGAAAGGTATATTATTTAGTAACCTTTCTATGGTATGCTACATAGTCAAAAGAGTGGAAAGGTAAATTATTTAGTAACCTTTATATGGTACGCCACAGTCAAAAGATTGTAAAGCCAGGTAATTCAAAATTATCCGCTTGCAAACAAACCAAGATGAGTCATTATTTTTGGTTATTTACTTACTGCATAATGTGTTGTTTTCCTCTCTAGACGAAGTTGATCAGTAAGAATCTGTAGAGATGCCTTTGATATGATGGTTCCACCAAACACAATAGCAAAAAATAAAATGTATGCAATAAACTTAATTATCTTAAAGATTCTATCTGCTGTGCTTGATTTTGCTGTCAACGTTTCTTCTGACACGTCTTTTCTAAAGATATCCCAGTAGTTGATATTCGTTGTTTCTTTGTTTCTAGAGTGAAAAAAGTATATTATGCAAAATCCAAAGTTAGAACTCACTGGATATTTTCTCTATATTATAAAATGTAATCTGTTTTACCAATTTTATTGTGCTTTATGCGTTTTGTGTTTGCTACACAAATGTTTATCGTTTCTCTAGATTATGAAATGTGGTCTGTTTTGTTATTTTTATTTTGCTTTATGCATTTTGTGTTTGTTACATGACGTTAAACACCAATCAATCAATCAATCAATCAATCAATCATGTTTGTTACACAAATGTTTATCTTTTCACTAGATTATGAAATGTGGTCTGTTTTATTATTTTTATTTTGCTTTATGCATTTTGTGTTTGTTACACAAATGTTTATCTTTTCTCTAGAATATGAAATGTGGTGTTTTATTATTTTTATTTTGCTTTATGCATTTTGTGTTTATTACACAAATGTTTATCTTTTCTCTAGATTATGAAATGTGGTCTGTTTTATTATTTTTATTTTGCTTTATGCGTTTTGTGTATGTTAGACATATGTTTATCTTCATAAAGACATGTATATGACCAGCCTCATTCATGACTTATTATCGAGTTGACAACAAGAGTAACACGACAGGTGTCAATTTGAGTTCACCCCCAGTCTTAGTGGGATTCTGTCCTCTACAATGTATTGTCTGTCCTCTACAAGGTATTGTCTGTCCTTCAATGCATTGTCTGTCCTCTACAATGTATTGTCTGTCCTTCAATGTATTGTCTGTCCTCCAATGTATTGTCTGTCCTCTTCAATGTATTGTCTGTCATCTACAATGTATTTTCTGTCCTTCAATGTATTGTCTGTCCTCTTCAAAGTATTGTCTGTCCTCTTCAATGTATTTTCTGTCCTCTACAATGTATTGTCTGTCCTTCAATGTATTGTCTGTCCTCCAATGTATTGTCTGTTCTCTACAATGTATTGTCTGTCCTCTACAATGTATTGTCTGTCCTCTACAATGTATTGTCTGTCCTCTACAATATATTGTCTGTCCTCTACAATGTAGTGTCTGTCCTCTACAATGTATTGTCTGTCCTTCAATGTATTGCCTGTCCTCCAAGGTATTGTCTGTACTCTACAATGTATTGTCTCTCCTCTACAATGTATTGTCTGTCCTTCAATGTATTGCCTGTCCTCTTCAATGTATTGTCTGTCCTCCAATGTATTGTCTGTCCTTCAATGTATTACTTGTCCTCCAATGTATTGTCTGTCCTTCAATGTATTGTCTGTCCTCTACAATGTATTGTCTCTCCTCTACAATGTATTGTCTGTCCTTCAATGTATTGCCTGTCCTCCAATGAATTGTCTGTCCTTCAATGTATTGTCTGTCCCCTACAATGTATTGTCTGTCCTTCAATGTATTGTCTGTCCTCTACAATGTATTGTCTGTCCTTCAATGTATTGTCTGTCCTCCAATATATTGCCTCTCCTCTACAATGTATTGTCTCTCCTCTTCAATGTATTGTCTGTCCTCTACAATGTATTGTCTGTCCTTCAATGCAGTGTCTGTCCTCTACAATGTTTTCTCTGTCCTTCAATGTATTGTCTGTCCTCCACAATGTATTGTCTGTCCTCTACAATGTATTTTCTGTCCTTCAATGTATTGTCTGTCCTTCAATTTATTGTCTGTCCTCCAATGTATTGTCTGTCCTCTACAATGTATTGTCTGTCCTCTACAATGTATTGTCTGTCCTCTACAATGTATTGTCTATCCTCTACAATGTATTGTCTCTCCTCTACAATGTACTGTCTGTCCTCTACAATGTATTGTCTGTCCTTCAATGTTTTGTCTGTCATCCAATGTATTGTCTGTCTTTCAATGTATTTTCTGTCCTCTACAATGTATTGTCTGTCCTCTACAATGTATTGTCTGTCCTCTACAATGTATTGTCTGTCCTCTACAGTGTATTGTCTGTCCTCTACAATGTATTGTCTGTCCTTCAAGGTATTGTCTGTCCTTCAATGTATTGTCTGTCCTCCAATGTATTGTCTGTCCTCTACAATGTATTGTCTGTTCTCTACGATGTATTGTCTGTCCTCTACAATGTATTGTCTGTCCTTCAATGCATTGTCTGTTCTCCAATGTATTGTCTGTCCTCTACAATGTATTGTCTGTCCTCTTCCATGAATTGTCTGTCCTTCAATGTATTGTCTGTCCTCCAATGTATTGTCTGTCCTTCAATGTATTGTCTGTCCTTTACAATGTATTGTCTGTCCTCTACAATGTATTTTCTGTCCTTCAATGTATTGTCTGTCCTTCAATGTATTGTCTGTCCTCCAATGTATTGCCTGTCCTCTACAATGTATTGTCTGTCCTTCATTGTATTGTCTGTCCTCTACAATGTATTGTCTGTCCTTCAATGTATTGTCTGTCCTCCAATATATTGTCTGTCCTCTACAATGTATTGTCTGTCCTCTACAACTACAATGTATTGTCTGTCCTCTACAATGTATTGTCTGTCCTTCAATGTATTGTCTGTCCTTCAATGTATTGTCTGTCCTCTACAATGTAGTGTCTGTCCTTCAATGTATTGTCTGTCCTCCAATGTATTGTCTGTCCTCTACGATGTATTGTCTGTCCTTCAATGTATTGTCTGTCCTCTACAATGCATTGTCTGTCCTCTACAATGTATTGTCTGCCCTCTACAATGTATTGTCTGTCCTTCAATGTATTGTCTGTCCTCCAATGTATTGTCTGTCCACTACAATGTATTGTCTGTCGTCTACAATGTATTGTCTGTCCTTTACAATGTATTGTCTGTCCTCTACAATGTATTGTCTGTCCTCTACAATGTATTGTCTGTCCTCCAATGTATTGTCTGTCCTCCAATGTATTGTCTGTCCTCTACAATGTATTGTTTGTCCTCTACAATGTAGTGTCTTTCCTCCAATGTATTGTCTGTCCTCTTCAATGTATTGTCTGTCCTCCAATGTATTGTCTGTCCTCTTCAATGTATTGTCTGTCCTCCAATGTATTGTCTGTCCTCTACAATGTATTGTCTGTCCTCTTCCATGTATTGTCTGTCTTCCAATGTATTGTCTGACCTCCAATGTATTGTCTGTCCTCCAATGCATTGTCTGTCCTCTATAATGTATTGTCTGTCCTCTACAATGTATTGTCTGTCCTCTACAATGTAGTGTCTGTCCTCCAATGCATTGTCTGTCCTCTTCAATGTATTGTCTGTCCTTCAATGTATTGTCTGTCCTCCAATGTATTGTCTGTCCTCCAATATATTGTCTGTCCTCCAATGCATTGTCTGTCATCTACAATGTATTGTCTGTCCTCTTCAATGTATTGTCTGTCGTCCAATGTATTGTCTGTCCTTCAATGTATTGTCTGTCCTCTACAATGTATTGTCTGTCCTCTTCCATGTATTGTCTGTCCTTCAATGTATTGTCTGTCCTCCAATGTATTGTCTGTCCTTCAATGTATTGTCTGTCCTTTAATGTATTGTCTGTCCTCCAATGTATTGTCTGTACTTCAATGTATTGTCTTTCCTCTACAATGTATTGTCTGTCCTCCAATGTATTGTCTGTCCTTCAATGTATTGTCTGTCAACCAATGTATTGTCTTTCCTCTTCAATGTATTTTCTGTCATCTACAATGTATTGTCTATCCTCTTCAATGTATTGTCTCTCCTCCAATGTATTGTCTGTCCTTCAATGTATTGTCTGTCCTTCAATGTATTGTCTGTCCTCCAATGTATTGTCTGTCCTCTTCAATGTATTGTCTCTCCTCCAATGTATTGTCTGTCCTTCAATGTATTGTCTGTTCTTCAATGTATTGTCTGTCCTTCAATGTATTGTCTGTGCTCTATAATGTATTGTCTGTCCTCTACAATGTATTGTCTGTCATCTACAATGTATTGTCTGTCCTCTTCCATGTATTGTCTGTCCTTCAATGCATTGTCTGTCCTTCAATGTATTGTCTGTCCTCCAATGTATTGTCTGTCCTTCAATGTATTGTCTGTACTCTACAATGTATTGTCTGTCCTCCAATGTATTGTCTGTACTTCAATGTATTGTCTGTCCTCCAATGTATTGTCTGTCCTCTACAATGTATTGTCTGTCCTCCAATGTATTGTCTCTCCGTCAATGTATTGTCTGTCAACCAATGTATTGTCTTTCCTCTTCAATGTGTTGTCTGTCATCTACAATGTATTGTCTGTCCTCTTCAATGTATTGTCTGTCGTCCAATGTATTGTCTGTCCTTCAATGTATTGTCTGTCCTCTACAATGTATTGTCTGTCCTCTTCCATGTATTGTCTGTCCTTCAATGTATTGTCTGTCCTCCAATGTATTGTCTGTCCTTCTATGTATTGTCTGTCCTTTAATGTATTGTCTGTCCTCCAATGTATTGTCTGTACTTCAATGTATTGTCTTTCCTCTACAATGTATTGTCTGTCCTCCAATGTATTGTCGGTCCTTCAATGTATTGTCTGTCAACCAATGTATTGTCTTTCCTCTTCAATGTATTTTCTGTCATCTACAATGTATTGTCTATCCTCTTCAATGTATTGTCTCTCCTCCAATGTATTGTCTGTCCTCTTCAATGTATTGTCTGTCCTCCAATGTATTGTCTGTCATCTAGATTGTATTGTCTGTCCTTCAATATATTATCTGTCCTCTACAATGTATTGTCTGTCCTCTACAATGTATTGTCTGTCCTCTTCCATGTATTGTCTGTCGTCCAATGTATTGTCTGTCAACCAATGTATTGTCTTTCCTCTTCAATGTATTTTCTGTCATCTACAATGTATTGTCTATCCTCTTCAATGTATTGTCTCTCCTCCAATGTATTGTCTGTCCTTCAATGTATTGTCTGTCCTTCAATGTATTGTCTGTCCTCCAATGTATTGTCTGTCCTCTACAATGTATTGTCTGTACTCAACAATGTATTGTCTGTCCTCCAATGTATTGTCTGTCTTTTAATGTATTGTCTGTTCTCCAATGTATTGTCTGTCCTCCAATGTATTGTCTGTCCTCCAATGTATCGTCTCTTCTCCAATGTATTGTCTGTCCTCTTCAATGTATTGTCTGTCCTCTTCAATGTATTGTCTGTCCTCCAATTTATTTTCTCTCCTCCAATGTATTTTCTGTCCTCCAGTGTATTGTCTGTCCTCCATTGTATTGTCTGTCCTCTTCAATGTATTGTCTGTCCTCTTTAATGTATTTTCTGTCCTCTTCAATGTATTGTCTGTCCTCTTCAATCTATTGTCTGTCCTCTTCAATGTATTTTCTGTCCTTCAATGTATTGTCTGTCATCTTCAATGTATTGTCTCTCCTCCAATGTATTGTCTGTCCTCCAATGTATTGTCTGTCCTCCAATGTATTGTCTGTCCTCTTCAATGTATTGTTTCTCCTCCAATGTATTGTCTGTCCTCCAATGTATTGTCTGTCCTCCAATGTATTGTCTGTCCTCCAATGTATTGTCTGTCCTCTTCAATGTATTGTCTGTCCTCTACAATGTATTGTCTGTCCTCTACAATGTATTGTCTATCCTCCAATGTATTGTCTGTCCTCCAATGTATTGTCTGTCGTCTTCAATGTATTGTCTCTCCTCCAATGTATTGTCTGTCCTCTTCAATGTATTGTCTGTCCTCCAATGTATTGTCTGTCCTCTTCAATGTATTGTCTGTCCTCTTCAATGTATTGTTTCTCCTCCAATGTATTGTCTCTCCTCCAATGTATTGTCTGTCCTCTTCAATGTATTGTCTGTCCTCCAATGTATTGTCTGTCCTCTAGATTGTATTGTCTGTCCTTCAATATATTATCTGTCCTCTACAATGTATTGTCTGTCCTCTACAATGTATTGTCTGTCCTCTTCCATGTATTGTCTGTCGTCCAATGTATTGTCTGTCCTCCAATGTATTGCCTGTCCTCTTCAAAGTATTTTCTGTCCTCTTCCATGTATTGTCTGTCCTCTTCAATGTATTGTCTGTCCTCTTCCATGTATTGTCTGTCCTCCAATGTATTGTCTGTCCTCTTCAATGTATTGTCTGTCCTCCAATGTATTGTCTGTCCTCTACAATGTATTGTCTGTCCTTCAAAGTATTGTCTGTCCTCTACAATGTATTGTCTGTCATCTTCCATGTATTGTCTGTCCTCCAATGTATTGTCTGTCCTCCAATGTATTGTCTGTCCTTTTCCATGTATTGTCTGTCCTCCAATGTATTGTCTGTCCTCTACAATGTATTGTCTGTCCTCTACAATGTATTGTCTGTCCTCTAATGTATTGTCTGTCCCCTTCAATGTATTGTCTCTCCTCCAATGTATTGTCTCTCCTCCAATGTATTGTCTGTCCTCTTCCAATGTATTGTCTGTCCTCTTCAATGTATTGTCTGTCCTCCAATGTATTGTCTGTCCACTAAAATGTATTGTCTGTCCGTCAATGTATTGTCTGTTCTCTTCAATGTATTTTCTGTCCTCTTCCATGTATTGTCTGTCCTCCAATGCATTGTCTGTCCTCTTCAATGTATTTTCTGTCCACTTCAAGGTATTGTCTGTCCTCTTCAATGTATTGTCTGTTCTCCAATGTATTGTCTGTCCACTTCAATGTATTGTCTGTCCTCTTCAATGTATTGTCTGTCCTCCAATGCATTGTCTGTCCTTTTCAATGTATTGTCTGTCTTCCAATGTATTGTCTGTCCTCTTCAATGTATTGTCTGTCCTTCAATGTATTGTCTGTCCTCCATTGTATTGTCTGTCCTCCAATATATTGTCTGTCCTCCAATGCATTGTCTGTCCTCTACAATGTATTGTCTGTCCACTTCTATGTATTGTCTGTCCTCCAATGTATTGTCTGTCCTCTACAATGTATTGTCTGTCCTCTTCCATGTATTGTCTGTCCTTCAATGTATTGTCTGTCCTCCAATGTATTGTCTGTCCTCTTCAATGTATTTTCTGTCCTATACAATGTATTGTCTGTCCTCTACAATGTATTGTCTATCCTCCAATGTATTGTCTGTCCTCCAATGTATGGTCTGTCGTCTTCAATGTATTGTCTCTCCTCCAATGTATTGTCTGTCCTCTTCAATGTATTGTCTGTCCTCCAATGTATTGTCTGTCCTCTTCAATGTATTGTCTGTCCTCTTCAATGTATTATTTCTCCTCCAATGTATTGTCTCTCCTCCAATGTATTGTCTGTCCTCTTCAATGTATTGTCTGTCCTCCAATGTATTGTCTGTCCTCTAGATTGTATTGTCTGTACTTCAATATATTATCTGTCCTCTACAATGTATTGTCTGTCCTCTACAATGTATTGTCTGTCCTCTTCCATGTATTGTCTGTCCTCCAATGTATTGTCTGTCCTCCAATGTATTTCCTGTCCTCTTCAAAGTATTTTCTGTCCTCTTCCATGTATTGTCTGTCCTCTTCAATGTATTGTCTGTCCTCTTCCATGTATTGTCTGTCCTCCAATGTATTGTCTGTCCTCTTCAATGTATTGTCTGTCCTCCAATGTATTGTCTGTCCTCTACAATGTATTGTCTGTCCTTCAAAGTATTGTCTGTCCTCTACAATGTATTGTCTGTCCTCTTCCATGTATTGTCTGTCCTCCAATGTATTGTCTGTCCTCCAATGTATTGCCTGTCCTTTTCCATGTATTGTCTGTCCTCCAATGTATTGTCTGTCCTCTACAATGTATTGTCTGTCCTCTACAATGTATTGTCTGTCCTCCAATGTATTGTCTGTCCTCCAATGTATTGTCTGTCCTCTTCAATGTATTGTCTGTCCTCTACAATGTATTGTCTGTCCTCTACAATGTATTGTCTGTCCTCCAATGTATTGTCTGTCCTCTAATGTATTGTCTGTCCCCTTCAATGTATTGTCTCTCCTCCAATGTATTGTCTGTCCTCTTCAATGTATTGTCTGTCCTCCAATGTATTGTCTGTCCACTAAAATGTATTGTCTGTCCGTCAATGTATTGTCTGTTCTCTTCAATGTATTTTCTGTCCTCTTCCATGTATTGTCTGTCCTCCAATGCATTGTCTGTCCTCTTCAATGTATTTTCTGTCCACTTCAAGGTATTGTCTGTCCTCTTCAATGTATTGTCTGTTCTCCAATGTATTGTCTGTCCACTTCAATGTATTGTCTGTCCTCTTCAATGTATTGTCTGTCCTCCAATGCATTGTCTGTCCTCTTCAATGTATTTTCTGTCTTCCAATGTATTGTCTGTCCTCTACAATGTATTGTCTGTCCTTCAATGTATTGTCTGTCCTCCAATGTATTGTCTGTCCTCCAATATATTGTCTGTCCTCCAATGCATTGTCTGTCCTCTACAATGTATTGTCTGTCCACTTCTATGTATTGTCTGTCCTCCAATGTATTGTCTGTCCTCTACAATGTATTGTCTGTCCTCTTCCATGTATTGTCTGTCCTTCAATGTATTGTCTGTGCTCTATAATGTATTGTCTGTCCTCTACAATGTATTGTCTGTCATCTACAATGTATTGTCTGTCCTCTTCCATGTATTGTCTGTCCTTCAATGTATTGTCTGTCCTTCAATGTATTGTCTGTCATCCAATGTATTGTCTGTCCTTCAATGTATTGTCTGTACTCTACAATGTATTGTCTGTCCTCCAATGTATTGTCTGTACTTCAATGTATTGTCTGTCCTCCAATGTATTGTCTGTCCTCTACAATGTATTGTCTGTCCTCCAATGTATTGTCTGTCCGTCAATGTATTGTCTGTCAACCAATGTATTGTCTTTCCTCTTCAATGTGTTGTCTGTCATCTACAATGTATTGTCTGTCCTCTTCAATGTATTGTCTGTTCTCCAATGTATTGTCTGTCCTTCAATGTATTGTCTGTCCTCTACAATGTATTGTCTGTCCTCTTCCATGTATTGTCTGTCCTTCAATGTATTGTCTGTCCTCCAATGTATTGTCTGTCCTTCAATGTATTGTCTGTCCTTTAATGTATTGTCTGTCCTCCAATGTATTGTCTGTACTTCAATGTATTGTCTTTCCTGTACAATGTATTGTCTGTCCTCCAATGTATTGTGTCTCCTTCAATGTATTGTCTGTCAACCAATGTATTGTCTTTCCTCTTCAATGTATTGTCTCTCCTCCAATGTATTGTCTGTCCTTCAATGTATTGTCTGTCCTTCAATGTATTGTCTGTCCTCCAATGTATTGTCTGTCCTCTACAATGTATTGTCTGTACTCTACAATGTATTGTCTCTCCTCCAATGTATTGTCTGTCCTTCAATGTATTGTCTGTCCTTCAATGTATTGTCTGTCCTCCAATGTATTGTCTGTCCTCTACAATGTATTGTCTGTACTCTACAATGTATTGTCTGTCCTCCAATGTATTGTCTGTCTTTTAATGTATTGTCTGTTCTCCAATGTATTGTCTGTCCTCCAATGTATTGTCTGTCCTCCAATGTATCGTCTCTCCTCCAATGTATTGTCTGTCCTCTTCAATGTATTGTCTGTCCTCTTCAATGTATTGTCTGTCCTCCAATTTATTTTCTCTCCTCCAATGTATTTTCTGTCCTCCAATGTATTGTCTGTCCTCCATTGTATTGTCTGTCCTCTTCAATGTATTGTCTGTCCTGTTCAATGTATTGTCTGTCCTCTTCAATGTATTGTCTGTCCTCCAATTTATTTTCTCTCCTCCAATGTATTTTCTGTCCTCCAATGTATTGTCTGTCCTCCATTGTATTGTCTGTCCTCTTCAATGTATTGTCTGTCCTCTTCAATGTATTGTCTGTCCTCTTCAATGTATTGTCTGTCCTCTTCAATCTATTGTCTGTCCTCTTCAATGTATTTTCTGTCCTTCAATGTATTGTCTGTCCTCTTCAATGTATTGTCTCTCCTCCAATGTATTGTTTGTCCTCCAATGTATTGTCTGTCCTCTTCAATGTATTGTTTCTCCTCCAATGTATTGTCTGTCCTCCAATGTATTGTCTGTCCTCCAATGTATTGTCTGTCCTCCAATGTATTGTCTGTCCTCTTCAATGTATTGTCTGTCCTCTACAATGTATTGTCTGTCCTCTACAATGTATTGCCTTTCCTCCAATGTATTGTCTGTCCTCCAATATATTGTGTGTCCTCTTCAATGTATTGTTTCTCCTCCAATGTATTGTCTGTCCTCCAATGTATTGTCTGTCCTCCAATGTATTGTCTGTCCTCCAATATATTGTCTGTCCTCTTCAATGTATTGTCTGTCCTCTTCAATGTATTGTCTGTCCTCTACAATGTATTGCCTTTCCTCCAATGTATTGTCTGTCCTCCAATGTATTGTCTGTCGTCTTCAATGTATTGTCTCTCCTCCAATGTATTGTCTCTCCTCCAATGTATTGTCTGTCCTCTTCAATGTATTGTCTGTCCTCCAATGTATTGTCTGTCCTCTTCAATGTATTGTCTGTTCTCTTCAATGTATTGTTTCTCCTCCAATGTATTGTCTCTCCTCCAATGTATTGTCTGTCCTCTTCAATGTATTGTCTGTCCTCCAATGTATTGTCTGTCCTCTAGATTGTATTGTCTGTCCTTCAATATATTGTCTGTCCTCTACAATGTATTGTCTGTCCTCTACAATGTATTGTCTGTCCTCTTCCATGTATTGTCTGTCCTCCAATGTATTGTCTGTCCCCCAATGTATTTCCTGTCCTCTTCAAAGTATTTTCTGTCCTCTTCCATGTATTGTCTGTCCTCTTCAATGTATTGTCTGTCCTCTTCCATGTATTGTCTGTTCTCAAATGTATTGTCTGTCCACTTCTATGTATTGTCTGTGCTTCAATGTATTGTCTGTCCTCTACAATGTATTGTCTGTCCTCTTCCATGTATTGTCTGTCCTTCAATGTATTGTCTGTACTTCAACGTATTGTCTGTTCTTCAATGTATTGTCTGTCCTTCAATGTATTGTCTGTGCTCTATAATGTATTGTCTGTCCTCTACAATGTATTGTCTGTCATCTACAATGTATTGTCTGTCCTCTTCCATGTATTGTCTGTCCTTCAATGTATTGTCTGTCCTTCAATGTATTGTCTGTCCTCCAATGTATTGTCTGTCCTTCAATGTATTGTCTGTACTCTACAATGTAGTGTCTGTCCTCCAATGTATTGTCTGTACTTCAATGTCTTTTCTGTCCTCCAATGTATTGTCTGTCCTCTACAATGTATTGTCTGTTCTCCAATGTATTGTCTGTCCGTCAATGTATTGTCTGTCAACCAATGTATTGTCTTTCCTCTTCAATGTGTTGTCTGTCATCTACAATGTATTGTCTGTCCTCTTCAATGTATTGCTTCTCCTCCAATGTATTATCTGTCCTCCAATGTATTGTCTGTCCTCCAATGTATTGTCTGTCCTCCAATGTATTGTCTGTCCTCTTCAATGTATTTTCTGTCCTCTACAATGTATTGTCTGTCCTCTACAATGTATTGTCTATCCTCCAATGTATTGTCTGTCCTCCAATGTATTGTCTGTCGTCTTCAATGTATTGTCTCTCCTCCAATGTATTGTCTCTCCTCCAATGTATTGTCTGTCCTCTTCAATGTATTGTCTGTCCTCCAATGTATTGTCTGTCCTCTTCAATGTATTGTCTGTCCTCTACAATGTATTGTCTGTCCTCTACAATGTATTGTCTATCCTCCAATGTATTGTCTGTCCTCCAATGTATTGTCTGTCCTCTTCAATGTATTGTCTGTCCTCTACAATGTATTGTCTGTCCTCTACAATGTATTGTCTGTCCTCTACAATGTATTGTCTGTCCTCCAATGTATTTTCTGTCCTCCAATGTATTGTCTGTCCTCTTCAATGTATTGTCTCTCCTCCAATGTATTGTCTCTCCTCCAATGTATTGTCTGTCCTCTTCAATGAATTGTCTGTCCTCCAATGTATTGGCTGTCCTCTTCAATGTATTGTCTGTCCTCTACAATGTATTGTCTATCCTCCAATGTATTGTCTGTTCTCCAATGTATTGTCTGTCCTCTTCAATGTATTGTCTGTCCTCTACAATGTATTGTCTGTCCTCTACAATGTATTGTCTGTCCTCTACAATGTATTGTCTGTCCTCCAATGTATTGTCTATCCTCCAATGTATTGTCTGTCCTCTTCAATGTATTGTTTCTCCTCCAATGTATTGTCTCTCCCCCAATGTATTGTCTGTCCTCCAATGTATTGTCTGTCCTCTAGATTGTATTGTCTGTCCTTCAATATATTGTCTATCCTCTACAATGTATTGTCTGTCCTCTTCAAAGTATTTTCTGTCCTCTTCCATGTATTGTCTGTCCTCTTCAATTTATTGTCTCTCCTCCAATGTATTGTCTGTCCTCTACAATGTATTGTCTGTCCTTCAATGTATTGTCTGTCCTCTACAATGTATTGTCTGTCCTCTTCCATGTATTGTCTGTCCTCCAATGTATTGTCTGTCCTCCTATGTATTGTCTGTCCTCTTCCATGTATTGTCTGTCCTCCAATGTATTGTCTGTCCTCTACAATGTATTGTCTGTCTTCCAATGTATTGTCTGTCCTCCAATGTATTGTCTGTCCTCTTCAATGTATTGTCTGTCCTCTACAATGTATTGTCTGTCCTCCAATGTATTGTCTGTCCTCTAATGTATTGTCTGTCCCCTTCAATGTATTGTCTTTCCTCCAATGTATTGTCTCTCCTCCAATGTATTGTCTGTCCTCTTCAATGTATTGTCTGTCCTCCAATGTATTGTCTGTCCTCTACAATGTATTGTCTGTCCTCTTTCATGTATTGTCTGTCCTCCAATGTATTGTCTGTCCTCCAATGTATTGTCTGTTCTCTTCAATGTATTTTCTGTCCTCTTCCATGTATTGTCTGTCCTCCAATGCATTGTCTGTCCTCTTCAATGTATTGTCTGTCCACTTCAAGGTATTGTCTGTCCTCTTCAATGTATTGTCTGTCCTCCAATGTATTGTCTGTCCACTTCAATGTATTGTCTGTCCTCTTCAATGTATTGTCTGTCCTCTACAATGTATTGTCTGTCCTCTACAATGTATTGTCTATCCTCCAATGTATTGTCTGTCCTACAATTCATTGAAGAGGACAGACACTACATTGGAGGACAGACAATACATTGGAGGAGACACAATTCATTGAAGAGGACAGACAATACATTGGAGGACATACGATACATTGGAGGAGAGATTAATGTTCATCAGCAACAAATAGCCAATGAAATCATTCAAAAATAAACCACACGATAATAACAAAAAAGAAACAATCATCAATAAGAAAAGTTTGAAGATGCCAAATTAGTAATCAGAAGACATAAATCAGAGGACAGACACTACATTGGAGGACAGACAATACATTGGAGGACAGACAATACATTGAAGAGGACAGACACTACATTGGAGGACAGACACTACATTGGAGGACAGACAATACATTGGAGGACAGACAATACATTGGAGGACAGACAATACATTGGAGGACAGACAATACATTGGAGGACAGACAATACATTGAAGGACAGACAATACATTGTAGAGGACAGACACTACATTGGAGGACAGACAATACATTGGAGAGGACAGACAATACCTAGAAGTGGACAGACAATACATTGAAGAGAACAGACAATACATTGAAGAGAACAGACAATACATTGGAGGACAGACAATATATGGAAGAGGACAGACACTACATTGGAGGACAGACAATACATTGGAGGACAGACACTACATTGCAGGACAGACAATACATTGGAGGACAGACAATACATTGGAGGACAGACAATACATTGAAGAGGACAGACACTACATTGGAGGACAGACAATACATTGAAGAGGACAGACAATACATTGAAGGACAGACACTACATTGAAGAGGACAGACAATACCTTGAAGAGGACAGACAATACATTGGAGGACAGACAATACATTGGAGGACAGACAATACATTGAAGGACATACAATTCATTGAAGGACAGACAATACATTGGATGACAGACAATACATTGGAGGAGATACAATTCATTGAAGGACAGACAATACATTGGATGACAGACAATACATTGGAGGAGATACAATTCATTGAAGAGGACAGACAATACATTGAAGAGGACAGACAATACATTGGAGGACAGCCAATACATTGAAGGAGATATAATTCATTGAAGAGGAGAGACAATACATTGAAGAGGACAGACAATACATTGGAGGACAGACAATACATTGGAGGAGATACAATTCATTGAAGAGGACAAACAATACATTGGAGGACAGACAATACATTTAAGAGGACAGACAATACCTTGAAGTGGACAGACAATACATTGAAGAGGACAGACAATACATTGGAGGACAGACAATACATGGAAGAGGACAGAAAATACATTGAAGAGGACAGACAATACATTGGAGGACAGACAATACATGGAAGAGGACAGATAATACATTGTAAAGGACAGACAATACATTGTAGAGGACAGACAATACATTGAAGGACAGACAATACATTGAAGAGGACAGACAATACATTGGAGGACAGACAATACATTGAAGAGGACAGACAATACATTGGAGGAGAGACAATACATTGGAGGAGAGACAATACATTGAAGAGGACAGACAATACATTGGAGGACAGACACTACATTGGAGGAGATACAATTCATTGAAGAGGACAGACAATACATTGGAGGACATACAATACATTGGAGGAGAGATTAATGTTCATCAGCAACAAATAGCCAATGAAATCATTCAAAAATAAACCACACGATAATAACAAAAAAGAAACAATCATCAATAAGAAAAGTTTGAAGATGCCAAATTAGTAATCAGAAGCAGAAATAATTATACTTAGTCTGCAAGCAATACTATTTTACATTTTTAGCAAAAAAGCCAGTGGCTGTGGGAATTCATACATTGTTAATGGTATTTTAGTCACCCTTTCTCTTATAGTCATCTTTCAGTTCCGGCGATTAGGTGCACGTCTTTATTGTTTGGTAATGAAGTGTGAGTATGATTGTTGTTTAACACTACTGAGCACTTTTATATATATAAATCATGGCGAGAAGAACATATAGTCAATGAAAGGATGACGATGTCTGCTTTGTACTAGACCAATAGACGATGTCCGCTTTATACTAGACCAATAGACGAGGTCCGCTTTGTACTAGACCAATAGACGAGGTCCGCTTTGTACTAGACCAATAGACGAGGTCCGCTTTGTACTAGACCAATAGACGAGGTCCGCTTTGTACTAGACCAATAGACGAGGTCCGCTTTGTACTAGACCAATAGACGAGGTCCGCTTTGTACTAGACCAATAGACGAGGTCTGCTTTGTACTAGACCAATAGACGAGATCCGCTTTGTACTAGACCAATAGACGAGGTCCGCTTTGTACTAGACCAATAGACGAGGTCCGCTTTGTACTAGATCAATAGACGAGGTCCGCTTTGTACTAGACCAATAGACGATGTCCGCTTTGTACTAGACCAATAGACGATGTCTGCTTTGTACTAAACCAATAGACGAGGTCCGCTTTGTACTAGATCAATAGACGAGGTCCGCTTTGTACTAGACCAATAGACGATGTCCGCTTTGTACTAGACCAATAGACGATGTCTGCTTTGTACTAGACCAATAGACGAGGTCCGCTTTGTACTAGACCAATAGACGAGGTCCGCTTTGTACTAGACCAATAGACGAGGTCCGCTTTGTACTAGACCAATAGACGATGTCCGCTTTGTACTAGACCAATAGACGATGTCTGCTTTGTACTAGACCAATAGACGATGTCTGCTTTGTACTAGACCAATAGACGATGTCTGCTTTGTACTAGACCAATAGACGATGTCTGCTTTGTACTAGACCAATAGACGATGTCTGCTTTGTACTAGACCAATAGACGATGTCTGCTTTGTACTAGACCAATAGACGATGTCTGCTTTGTACTAGACCAATAGACGATGTCCGCTTTGTACTAGACCAATAGACGATGTCTGCTTTGTACTAGACCAATAGACGAGGTCTGCTTTGTACTAGACCAATACGCTTAATTAGATTTTTGTAGCGCTAGATGGTAGATATTTTGCTCCATTAGGACACATTATCCTGATTCCAACCAGTCTTTGTTCTTTCTCCTTAATGCTGCATGCAGAGAAGCAACCAAGGCCAATTTTATAGTCTTTAGTTTGACCCGTCCAGGGCTCAAACACACGATCAACCGCACCAGAGGCGAGCATTAGCATTACAATACCGATGTTTTTTTCATATTTAGATTTACAGTGTTACTCTACAATTGTACAATGTTATCATACTTGTACGTACTGAGCATCGGATGTTTCCTCCATAACGCAGTGTTGTCAAAGTGTGTCCGTCTGGAAATACAAAAATAAATGAACAAAGCTTATTTGTAAATTGAATAAAAGAAAGTTTGTATTGTCTTAATGCAAAACCATTTTAGCTAAGTATCATTTATGGAACCATTGATATGACACATCCTTCACATGGATGCATCATTGTAATTTTAGAAATTGCATACAGATACACATATCAATGTTTAAAATTAACTATGTTTTTGAAAGCATACTTTCCGTCTCAGTAGTAATTTTGCCCTTTTCCATTTAAAGCAATTAACAAACGTTAATCCGATAAATGACACATGCTACGATATGATTTCATCTTGAACAGGTGCTTTTTTTTATACTCATATGAGTCGGAGTTTCTTCAAAAGCTTGTAAAAGATAAGAAGATTCATGAGGCTAGAGCCTTTAATTTCACATACAGGTATATTGATGATGTTTTATCTATCAATAATTCTAGATTTGCAGAATTTCTTCCATTGATATATCCTCCAGAGCTGGAAGTTAAAGACCAGAGCTCCAGATAATTTTCAAGTCCAAAGGGTAATTACCCCCTACTTTAGAAAATGATGGGTATTTGCATATTTCCTTTGCACTGTTGTACTCTCTACTTCAGAAAAGATTGCTTACATGTACACTTTTAAAATTATGTTTGACACAAGTGTTATTCAATAAATGCAGAATGCAAGTGAAATGTATATCTCTGTTTAATTTGACACGATTGTGTCATGTTTATTATATTAATAAAATGTTGTAAATATTTTGTTCTGTGTTTACTTTATATAACTGACACCACACCCTGACAAGCTATTTGCATAAGAACTACATTAAAATACAATAGAAGTTTAGAAAAACATGTTCTTGCTCATTTTCAACAATACGTGTTCTTACTTATTACGTATACCACTCCTTAAAAGCAGCACCGCATTTATTTGTAATATTGACTGCGATTAGCTGATTTATCGTAAACATCCAATCAGATCTCTTTTGAAATCGATGTTTAGAAAGGCAAACATTTGGTACCCCTCGGATGTATACGCTCTCTCCTTCGAAAAGTATAAAGGAAAGTAATTACGGGGAATTTCTCAAAGACAAAAATGCATTGTTAATGTACACGACTGTATTATCGTTAACAGCATACAAGTACGCTCCGAATGTTGAAAGTTTGCTTACAGAGCAATATGTATGCGTAATGTGTACACTCTGATCTGATAATACATGCGTTTTTACTCGTTTTTATAGCGTAAAAAACGCAAATACGCAGCTTATCTGGAGCTCTGTAAAGAGATCACAGATACAGCTTCGTCCGCATCATTTTTGGACTTATACCTCGAATTCGATGACAGTGGTCAACTCAGTACTAAAATTTATGTTAAACGGGACGACTTCAATTTTAAAATCATAAATTTTCCAAACATGTGCAGCAATGTACCAGCTTCTCCTGCATATGGTGTTTACATCTCCCAATTGATTCGCTATGCAAGGGCCAGTAGCAATTATTCTGATTTCCTGAAACGTCATCTTCATCTGAGAAACAGGCTACTGGACCAGGGCTATAAAAAAAATCGCCTTATTCGATCTCTTACAAAGTCTATATTCCGATACCAAGATCTTGTAGAAATATATTCCGTCTCTGCAGAAACGATTATAAGCGATGCATTTTCATATAGTGAAAATGTATAAAGATAAAGAAGTCAAGAAAAAAGGTCAAAAATATTTTGTTATCAATGTGTGACGTAAAAATGTTTTTGACATTTACTTCACTGAATATGGTACTGCTTTGATAACTATTTTACCTATTTTGTTCCTGTATTTAAATACAGTTATAGTGACAACCGGAAGCTTTGGACCGTAATGAGAGCGGGAGGTTTGGCGCTTTAAAATCTGATTCAACCGACCATTTCTTTAGAAATGCCTGTACCAAGTCAGGGTCATTACGGGTTTCACAGTTTTCCGGTTGTTGACTGATTTTGCCTATTTATATAATTACGAGTTTTGACTTTCCCTTTGTAAGATTGTTCGGAGTTCGGTAATTTGTTATTACCCTTATCATCAAACGGTGCCGACTTAATTAGATTAAGAAAAAGGATGATTCTTGTTAAATGTAAACCTTTTGTAGTGTATTTTCTTTCATTAAATTTTTGCTATTCGATAGTCGCTAAAACTACAATAGTCGCTAATTCATTTTATTTTTACATTGTATATTACCTTTTTTCAGATTTTTTTTAATTATCATGGCTTCATTCCCATGCGGTAAATGCTTTTTAGAATGTGAAGGCGAAAAAACAATCGCCTGTGACAATTGTGACAAATAGTTTCACCAAAAGTGTGAAAGCCTTTCAAATATTAATTTTTCTTTTTTAGGTAAATCTTCTTTTTCGTATTTTTGTTCTGATTGTTGTTTGGATGTTAATACAAAGATTACGATTCAACGGAAACTCATACATAATTGACGGACATTCGTGATTCGCCTGCAAGACAGAAGAATTACAGACAATATTGACGGACTGACTCCAAATTCTTAAACTATAATCTAAATTCAATTCCTTTAAACCTAATCACGGAACATCATGGATATCCCGAGCCTCCTGCAGGATGTTTATGTGGTTATAAATTTTACAGGATTTTATCACTTTTTTTATCATGACTTTTTTTTTAAATAAACTATTACTTTTTTATACTTTTTTTTTAAATAAACTTTTTAATCGCGAACCATAATAGATATCCCTAGCCTCGTGCAGGATGTTTATGTGGTCATCATCCCGCATAGCCAGAAATGATGGGTACTTTGCTCATTTGCATATCTAAGATGGCGACGCCGGGACGTCTGCAATTTTCATATGATCTATATAGACGATATCATTCATAATTGCATGCGTGTCATTTTCTGAACTTGAAAATGATACATTGAATCAAACTGAATTAAATGAAATAAAAATTAATGAAAACAATTAAATATTCGAGGTTCCTGGACTAAATGAAAATCCGAGGCGACGAACCCTTTTATATGAAACTTGTTGGATTGTTTTTGTCTTGAAAAGAGCTTTAATTTGATATATATAACGTGGGTATTGACGAAATTTTCCAATTTGGGTTGATATCGGTATTTTGGCCTTAAGAGTCTATGTAAAAATGTCAGGAATACATGAAACTGGTGGCGTGTGACACAAAATTTAACAATGAATGACATTTGGCGACATATTTTCTGAAATTATCGTCACGGTATGTGTTTTCGTGTGTCATCTGTTTTCGTTTTATCCATTTTATTTTGATTTCCACAGCGCACGCATTATTTTTGACGTGTCTTCCGGTTTCTATTTATGGAACATAAACAAGACTACAGCTGACATCTGTAAAAGATGCTAAAGTTTGCTTTTAAAGACGTAAGTACCAAAAACAGTGAACCTACCTACTGAACCATACTTTTTGTAATGCCAAAAATTTACTTCATTTAAAAAGTAGCTGGAAAAAAATCCAGAAGGGCTATATAAAATTGAACTATGTCGTCTGCCTCTCAGACACCGGCTCTTCCTGTCATGTAACTGTCATGGGGTCACTGATCGTACTTGTAAACAAAAGAGCTGACTGAAATGTGCCTGTTTCTTATATAAAATACATGTCAATTTGCAGTGCATTGTGGTTTCAGCACTAACAAAAACATCAAAAGTAAACACAATTTTGAAAGTGGTCATTTTCAAACATTCTGTTATTTTATTTAGATGTAGTATGATTTGGTAGATGGCCAGAACCATGAAATTTTAAAACCAGCCATTTCCGGATTTTATATTCGTTTCCATCCCGTATATCGGCTTTGTTTTTACTTCACACGAAAACAGCAATCGTAACCACTCGGCCATTCTCGCTACCCTGCAAATATTTGCAGGGTAGCGAGAATGGCCGAGTAGTTACGATTGACGAAAACAGAAAACAGATGACGCCATTTTACTGACAAAAGTTGCCAGATAATCGAGAGTATATTAAAATACAAGAATGGCTTTAAAAACAATCTTATGTACAAAGAAATATTTAACTAGCCATTCTTTGAAAATTCCAATCGTCATATGAATGAAGGGTTAACACTGTTAATCGCTATATCGGAAAATCGATAATAGGAGTGTTCGCCGATCTCATTAGTGATGTCATATTCACTAATTTGCATGACGATAAACAAATACCTGGTTGGCAATAAAACAATAAAGTAATTGACAGGAAAATAACAATTTTTTAAACTTTTATAACTTTTTCATTTCCAAACCAATTTTGGTTCTGTTAATTGTTCTAAGACTTAAGAAAATTCATATTTTTTCTGTCAGTTTACATTTTTTAATTTTGATATGATAAATTCATAATTCTAATATGAAATAATGCATTTTTACACTTCAAAACTAAAGAAAACAAGATTGAATTTCCAATCCTTTTATTCTAGATATTTTTATCAAACCTTCATTGTGAATTAATTATTTCTATATAATTTTCACTTCTGAAAGAATTATTGAATTATCTTAAATAACAAAAAATTAATGACAATTTAAAGTTGAGTCTTCAATGAAAGACAATGGAAATTTTCCATTTCTTGCCAACCAGACAGGTAAATTCTCATGCCTATGACATCACGGCAAACACTCCTATAGCACGAAAACCGATAACACGATGCTAATTTAGATTCCTCAATAATATATGTAATTATATTGACTAACCTTATATTTTTAGCTTCTAAACTCGGGGTTCCCACATTAAATATAATATGATCATTTTTGCATGATCGCGATATCAAAGACATGTCTAAAATCGTTACAAAACAAAAATATTTGAATATTGACAGAAGAAAAACTTTGCGGAAATAAACAATAACTTTTAATTTTCGAATCATTAACGGACACATTGAATTTCCGTACTGTAGGCTATTTTTTGACAAATCTAATAAACGACCCATCAAGCTTGAAACTGCAGTCACGTGATCAAAATCTAATTTAAATATGATGAATATTTATGAGGAAAGTACCATCAATTTCTGGATATAGTAACTTTTACAGGATTTTATCATGACTTAAAAAAAAATTACTTTATATACTTCTTTTTTAAAATAAACTATTACTTTTTTCATTCATTTTTTTAAAATAAACTTTTTAATCGTGGACCATAATTGATGTGCAGATGTCTAAGTGGTTATAACTTTCAATATATATTTTTTTAAATAAATGATATGTAAACAGAAATGATCGCGGACTACCTAAGAGGACATCTTGATAGGTTAAAAAGTTCCCATGTATTAAACTTAATTTCTTCGATAAAGCTAAAGAATAAAACATTATTTTGTTTTCAAATAAGGGAAAGGGAGGACCCACCCCTACATTGCTCATAGCCTTGACGCACCATTAATTCAAGCAATATTCAGCCGAGGTTAAATAAACAAGACACGATAAAATACATACTGGCCTTTATTTAAAGATTAAAATAGTCAAATCAAAACAAAAGTTCATGAAAAAAAATGTATAAAACACGATTAAAAAGGATAAAAAAATATTTATGGATGTGTAAAACTTGTCAGTCTTTCATAATTAAAATACTTGGCTTTTAAAAAAAATCCTATACGTTGAATTTGTATCTTATGTATGTATCATCATCTCATGTGTTCAGTAAACTTCAGATACGTCAAGCATTTTAATGCGTAGTGATACGAATAACCGAAATAACCTGTTAATAACCAAAATAACCCTAAATGGCACCGAAATAACCTTTTAATAGATTTATTTTTGTATGAAATGATAAAATATCAACTTAATATAACTTCATATGAAAAAATAAGTTTGTATTCCATACGCTTCGATATTTCGTTGAGTCAGGCTTGTTGCCCCGGAATTACCGAAATGCCCAATGGAAAATTGTAATGCCCCGGAATTAGGTGTGTTATATTATTACAAACATTTTCTGAAAATTTTATGTAAATTCGTTTAGAAATGATGATTTTATCGTCATTTTAGTGCCTTTCCATATAGTTTATAGTGTGCGGGAACATACCAAAAGCATGATGACCCGGTCCCGATAACCTAATTAAATAGTCGATAAGAAATAATAATCCTACAAAACGTAATGAGATTAAGGTTTTTCTAGGTATGACTTTGACTTTGAGTTTCTAATATAAAACATTTTACAATGAATTAATTAAGTAAATGCCAAATTATCTTCTCTTTTTTTCTTTATTTTTCTTCTTTTTTTGTGTAATAGTATTAAAAGAAAGAAGATAATACAAAGAGAAGATCGTCTTTAAGTTGTAATTAAGAAAATGAGATTGCTATGAATTTATCAGTTTCATTCATTTATGGGAAATCAATTAGAAGTATATTAAATTATTAAGTAGTGATAATTTCTTTTGGGATATGAGATAAGAATAAAAAATTCATAATATTATATAATATGTAATATATATAAGCCTAAAAATTAAACTAAACATGAAATAAAATACTTGAAAAAACTCAGGTAAACATGATTAAAATGTTATAAAAACACATTTTTGCATAGTTTGGAACTCTAATTCATCGATTTAGAGGTTATTTCGGTGCATGTTAGGGTTATTTTGGTTATTAACAGGTTATTTCGGTTAATCAAGGTTATTTTGGTTATTTCGGTTATTCGTAATACCCATTTTCATGTCCTAGATCGATGTTGATTTTAAATGTATAAGCGCTTTTATTTTGCTTTGACAAACATGAATCTGACCTAAATTTCAACATGCATGTGCTTTAAAAATATGATTTAATACTCAAATACCACTTATGAGTTATTTGGCAAATATAATATTTCATATCTCAGTCGAAAAGAACTATAAAAGTTACTTGCCTCTATTTTGGTAAACCGGAAGTAAATCGGCCGATCTTTCTTGTATATTTTCACTCCGTGAGAACTAAAACATCAATAAAATTAACTTATAAATATCATTTAAGTCATTTAATATCATCTACAAAGTAATGCAATACTTTTACATGTTTATTTTGCGTTATTTCACTAGTTGACTCTAGTAGACTCTAGTCGACTCTGTTTAGTATCACCCGATCATTGTGTTGTTTACTATCTCTTCCCGTTAATTACTTCTATGGTATCTTCAAACTTTTCTTACAGAGAAGAAATCTTAGTTTATCTCTGTGACAAAAGGATACAACATAATGAAATATATATTTTTCTTATTGAAAATTTAATTTAGTTTGCTGTAAATCGAGAGGAAAAAAATAATATGAATGACATCCAGCATTCACGTAAAAATAACCAGTGTGCTATTTCGAACTCGGTATTAAAATTTCCATATGTGTGCCACAAATTGAGAAAAATTAGGACACCTACACATATAAATGAATTTCTTCTGGAGCCTCTTTGACCATATATCTTGTGTGGTTTGTTTAAAGTATATACACGATTCAAATGATATTGTTTTTTGTGTATGTTTTTTTTTCTGTTTAAGAAACATATCACGTTTTAAGTGAATATACCTACGAGATATTACAAGATCGATCTGTACTTCAGTTAAAATCGAATGCAAACACGTATACTGGAATCCATTGTGATTTATGTAACACTATTGTAACATCTCCAGCTAGTATCGAACAACTTCCTGAAATATGATCGAACAACATCCTGAAATATGATCGAACAAACACACTGAAATATGATCGAACAAACACACTGAAATATGCTGAGCTAGGACAAAATAATGTACTGAAATAGGATCGAGCAATGTATTGAGATGGGATCAAATCACGTTCTGGACTAGGATCGAACAAAGTCCTGAACTAGGATCGAACAAAGTCCTGAACTAGGATCGAACAAAGTCCTGAACTAGGATCGAACAAAGTCCTGAACTAGGATCGAACAATGCCCTGACCGAGGACCAACCAACGTCCTGTGCTTGGATCGAACAACGTCCTCAGCTAGGATCAAACAGCGTCATGTGCTATGATCGAACACCCGTATCTTATGCACCGACAGCAACTGGCTCTACCTACTGAGCTAAATGAGAGCCCCATTAGATCAACTAGCGGATGGTATTGAAATCTAATGCGATACCTGAATGGCCAGGCTATTATCATAATGTCGTTACATACCCTCCCAACAAAATCAAGCTTCGCTCAGAGGATTAGCAAATTTTAGCATATATATTTTTAGATTCATGGCCTGATGAAGAATTCAACCTCAATACGACCTGACAACAGTTTCCGGTTCATGCCACTACCGCTGTCACCCACCATTGCACGGTCTCGAGCAAGGATCAAACCCCGTACCTTCTACATATGTAATCGCTTTACCAATAAAAAATAAAAAATAAAAATACCACACTGTCGGAACAATTCCAAAATCAAAAATCAAAAATGTAGAAAGAGGCAAAATCGATACCCCTAACACACAAATACATGACTGCTTGCTTTTCTGACTTGGTACTGACACTTCAATAAAAGGTGGCGGTGTAAGCAATTGAGCTAAAGGAGAACTCCACTAGATCAACTGGCGGAGAGGGGAATTTAAATTTAAATTATTACCTATAGCTAACTGACCATGGTATTAACCTTCATTTGTATTTCGTTACATAGACTCAATATAATTTTTGTTTCCCTTATTGTGTAGGATGGCACAATTTCCAGGAACTCACTCTAATTACACCACTTGGGCAATACTACCGGGTAACAATTCTGAATTGGTTGACCTACTATTTTCTTTTAAATATGAAAACAATAGCACACTTGCATGTTAATACCAGTATAATCTAACCCCGATTAAAAAAAAAAGCATGGTTTACAATTTTCACCTCGACATTGCAGTCACTTTATCTTATTATACCGCTAACACTGATAACGTTTAGAGTGTCTTATGAAATTGATGCGCATTCCGCGATACGCTTTATCAGTGTTGTCTTTTACGATAATACTAGAGTGCCACTTTTCTTGTACTATCCGTGAGATGTAATGCAACAGTTTTCGTCATTCAAATAGGTCATCAAATATTGTTTTTGCATAATTTCTCTTGTGTCAATACACCGAAGGGGCAAAAAATGTAATGTTTTATGTATGCCATATATGCTGCTTGTCGCAAGAACATTCCAAAACAAAAGATTTCTACAATCTGCGTTTTTATCCGGTTAACGTATTGTTCCACGAAATTCGGTAAATGTCTTCTAATTTGTCTGGCAATAAAGTATATACGAACAGAACATAAGAACCGTTCTTAGATCCATGCATGGTAGTATACTGTCGTTTTTATTATTAGGGACTTTAAACGTACATTTAACAAACATGATAATTAAACAGTTCTTATATCAATATAACATGTCTTGTCAATTTCTATGTAGGGTCCTAAATGAGTGCCTGCAGAAATAAATGCTAAACTGAATTGTGGGAAGTGGATGAAAGCAATACTGTTATGTGTACACGAATTAAAGCATGTACGCTTGGTGTAAAACATCCTGCAATTTTTACCATTAGAGTATTATAGCATAACACATATATTGGTAACGGTGGTCTTATTATAAATACAGCAACACGACGGAAGCAACTGGTGAAGCAAAAACTGTTTATATTTCCGTTGTTTCTGAATCACACCCGGATTTTAGTGGAATTTGTGTAGCTAAATTTAATGGAACATTATATATTTATGGTCCTTGTTGTAGGGGGATATGAAGGTTTGCATACCCGAAGAAGTCATATTTCTCGAGGGCGAAGCCCGGGAGAATTATGACTTCTGAGGGTAAACAAAGCTTCATATCTCCCTACAACAAGGACCATAAATTGCTTATTATAACGACATTACACACTCAACAACAAAACATTTTTTTAAACTAATTTAACATTTTATTCAATTTGTGTAGTTGTTTATGATGATGGTTGCCATGGGGGCATGCGGCAGCATGATACATGATATTTTTCCCCCGGAGCACACAGTCTAGGGATACATGAAGTTTTGTCTTCCTGACATGTGACGTTTCATAACTAATCACAGACACTCTTATATCTATGAGGTATAATAATATATGTTTGTCCTTTTTCCTATGTAATTTTATATTGTCAGTTCCTCTTCGCTTATGGCCATTAGTACCTTCAAACTGTTCTTGTTATTTTTTTTTTTTACAGAATCATATATTTATAATTACAATTCCAAGAAAACAGGGAACTTCTACCGAAAAAGGAAGTAATATATTACAAAGAGGACGCAGTTCAAAGACCACAAAGGCAAGTTACAACTAAATGCAAATATAGTTTATTTTACTTACCAATTATGGTCTATGTTATAGATGAAATCTGACCAACCTTAGATAGAATATGCAAGGGCGATCCCGGCTATACTAAATGATAAAAATCCAAAACTACATTGTTGTAAATCATACATCAGTTAAATTACTTGTTATATATTGACAAGATAGATAAGCGGGGATTTATCGATATCATTTTCATTGTACTGTATATAGTTTTACGTTAATATTTTTCGTATTGAACAAGCCATGGCTCAGTTTAAACGATAGCCAGATGATGTGTGACAGTGCTCAGGCTAAGCGATAGCCAGATGACGTGTGACAGTGCTCAGGCTAAGTGATAGCCAGATGACTTGTGACAGGGCGATAGCCAGATAATTATTGATTTTATTATGTAGAATCTTAAAATAGGCTACATATACGAGAGTATCGCACATCATGGTGCAATTGTATCCCTTGTTCTGTACAATTGTTTGATTGAATACATTGTTGTTTCATTGAAATCAACAGTGGTGACAAAATTAAGCTAAGCATCGCCTTGTACAAAGGTACTGCAATATATGTCGACGATGAGTGTATTTGGCATCATTTCTTGTTTGTTTTATTCATATTATTGTGTTTTCTTGTTGACTTCTTTAAATTTGGATTAAAAGTTTAAAAAAGACTTTCTTCTATAATTACAACGTATATATATATATTTATATATACGTCTGAAAATTAAACCAAACAGTGTTAGAATTAGATTTTAGAACTGTCAAATTTTTGTTCTTCCCTCGACGGGATTTGAACCCACATATATACGTCTGAAAATTAAACCAAACAGTGTTAGAATTATATTTTAGAGCTGTCAAATTGTTGATCTTCCCTCGACGGGATTCGAACCCACACCATTGATACACTGCAGCACCTTTCGCTAAGCCTTACGTCCAGCGCCCTAGACCACTCGACCACATCCACTCTCTATATGTATACGTCTGAAAATTAAACCAAACAGTGTTAGAATTAGATTTTTGAGCTGTCAAATTTTTGTTCTTCCCTCGACGGGATTTGAACTCACACCATTGATACACTGCAGCACCATTCGCTTAGCCTTATGTCCAGCGCCCTAGACCATTCGACCACATCCGCTCCATTATATATATATAAAGTCTTGCAATCATCGTGTGTTTTCTGGTGTTACCAAATGTTCAGTTACTTTAAAAACAAGGTTTAATAATTAACACTATATATTGTCTTACGCACAACTCAGATTCAATTAATAGTTCTTCGAAATAAAGCTTCATTTCCCTGAGACATAAGTGACCATGGCCAATTGTGGCTACCCTGTTTAGGCCGTTTGATTCGCTTGCTCACAAAGACTAGATTACCAATCTTTTGACATTGAGCGTACCTGATGAAGGTTATCAATCTTTTGACATTGAGCGTACCTGATGAAGGTTACCAATCTTTTGACATTGAGCGTACCTGATGAAGGTTACCAATCTTTTGACATTGAGCGTACCTGATGAAGGTTATCAATCTTTTGACATTGAGCGTACCTGATGAAGGTTACAAATCTTTTGACATTGAGCGTACCTGATGAAGGTTATCAATCTTTTGACATTGAGCGTACCTGATGAAGGTTATTACTAATCTTTTGACATTGAGCGTACCTGATGAAGGTTATTACTAATCTTTTGACATTGAGCGTACCTGATGAAGGTTACCAATCTTTTGACATTGAGCGTACCTGGTGAAGGTTATTACCAATCTTTTGACATTGAGCGTACCTGATGAAGGTTATTACTAATCTGTTGACATTGAACGTACCTGATGAAGGTTATTACTAATCTTTTGACATTGAGCGTACCTGATGAATGTTATTATCAATCTTTTGACATTGAGCGTACCTGATGAAGGTTATTACCAATCTTTTGACATTGAGCGTACCTGATGCAGATTATTACTAATCTTTTGACATTGAGCGTACCTGCTGAAGGTTATTACGTATCTAATGAAGGTTATTCAAGAAAAGTATCATGTGCACTATTATATATCTACGTTTTTACTGGTAAGCTAATCCTTTGATTAAAGTCGCCTTGTTTCTTTTTGCAAGTCACTCTTTTCTTGCAAATAATCTTCGTTTTATGGTAAAGCTGATTGTCAAAACAATTGTAATCAATGGGAAGATACATAAGAATAAGAGGAAAAGGTTTTATTCAAGCAATAAAGAAGGTTTAATTTGTTGATACAAAAGTATCACGGCAAACTTCTGCACATTTGTACTGACGAAATTCCAGGTGAATATTAAATCCCAAATCTTAAAATATACAAACAGACGCTTCCTGTACGAAATTGGCCGTTTAATTGTGTTATATCCTAATTATTTTCACAAAACTTGAGTTATTTGTAGCTTTTTAAAAGCTAAACAATCAACATGTGTAAGTTTTAAACACGGCGATCATGGGGACGTAGGAAATCGGGGGAAGGAAACGAACATTTAGATGTCATTGACAGATTTCAAGGCGTTAATAAATCTAAAATCAATAAATATAAGATCAATAATAATAATAAAACAAATACAAAACATGAATTTAATGTTAAATATGAAAGATATAAACAAGATATTAGCAAAGATAGAAAGCTATGTTTGGGAAAAAAATTGTAATATCTGATCCTCTCTTATACCGCCGCCCCCTTCTTCTAAGACAACTAAAGAATAACCAGAATCAAACGAATACAACTGGAGCACAGCATTTGAAGGAATTCAACAATACAGCTGGGTGGCTGTCTGTGTTTTTTGTGTTTTTTTTTGTTTGTAATGTATTAATCAAGTAGAGTCATCCTCAAACCACCCCTCCCCCTCCCCAACCGACTTGAAAATAAAAAAGACAAATGCAGTCATTTGGTAATTTGGACATCCACTTTGTCAATTATAAGAATTGAAAAGCTTTTTGTTATTGGTAACTAGTTATTTTTTATCTCACAAGCAAAGAAACTAGCAAAGGATGGGTGTGTGATAACTTTCCTCGACAATTTCATTTTTTCCTGGGTACCTTCCATGAAAAACATAAATTTAAATATTTTAAAAATCCGACGGTAAAAGTTTGTAAAATTTGGTGCAATGATGTCTATATTTCCATTCTTCAGTGTGACATTTTTTGGTGGAAATTAATTGACAGGAATTTTTTTAATCCGATTTTTAATACCAAGGTGGTCCTCAGAGCATCCCCCCTTTTTTGCAGTTTCCACTGTTTTGCACGTGATTATCTCCAAACAGGATATTCAGATATGCTAGATATTTCATATTTATTCAACAACAACACTCTCAAGTGTATTAAAGCCAAAATATTCCCTTTCAATCAGAAATAAATGTGCATATCTATTAGAATCCTCCGAAACTAGTATTACCATCTGGCGTCAAGAATACCCCCAAAATTGCTATATTTAGGATGTGCTATGGAGAAAATGGCACGGTGAAATTTTTTGAAACTTCGGCAGATAATGTATTTAGACATACCTATTCCATGATGCAAATTTAAAAAAAATTGAATGATGGGAAAATTTTAGGGTAACCCAGGTCTACCCCCTTAAGTGATTAGGGATATCCAATAGTCAACATGCAATCAATGTGTATCACAACTAAAGTTGTGTACTCGATACAACATTATGTGATAAAGTTTGTCATTGCCTTGCAACAGGCCGTGGTTGTCTCCGGGTATTCCGGTTATCCTCCACCAATTACACTGACCGCCTTGATAAAACTGAAATATTGTTGAAAGCGACGTTAAACATCATAGCTCTAACCCTAACCCAATAGTTAACAAATAAATGAAATATCATTCTTTGTTTATGAAGTCAAAATATGATCCACTTAATCCTAAATAATCTATTAAAACATTCAACAAAATGATGTCTGCTTTAGCTCTATATATATCTACATGTTATGGAATAATCTAATTTCACTCCTTGTTTGGAGTCCTGTATACATGTATACATATGCGTGCTAAGAGTATCGATATTGTTTCTGCTTCTGTGACTTTCTGATTGGATTTTGGAACTGATCCGATAGTTTTCTCTTTTTATTATCTTTACCTTTCTGTATTCCTGACAAACATCCAAAATTCTAGTCCGTTAAAAGTATACAGAAATATAAAATTACATTTTACTAATTAATTCATTGCATTTTCATGGACTGTCGTGGGCGCGATTGTATGATTGTTTGATTTGTGTTGGTCTATGTCATCAGTACATCTCAACTCAAAAGGTGGGACTGGGATTTTCTTTCCTTCCGAGAAGTCCCCGACAAAGTCTGTAATTATAAGTCACTGGTGAGTTACCTTTTATTGTAGTGACACAAGGAGTGTTCTCTTTTCTTGGAGTAACATCAGGTCGTCTTATACCAATTGATATTTGCGTCATGAGAATTATCAGTTTGAATTTTGGTTTCTTGGTTGGTTTGTTTATGGTGTTTAACGGAACTTTCAACAATATTTCAGCTATATCGTGGAGATCAGTTTTATTGGTGGGGGTAACTGGAGTACCAGGAGAAAACCACCGACCTGTCGCAAGTCACTGACAAACTTTATCACATAATGTTGTGTCGAGCACACCACGCATAAGCGGGGTTCGAACTAATTACTACGCACAATTTAGCAACAGTTGGAAATGTGGAAATATTAAAACAAATAATAATGATCATATTTTTATTCAGTAAAACTAAAGATGTAACCATAAGTATTGAATGAAATCTTTCTACTTTTATAAGGTTGAGACATATTTATTTTATATGAACCTCCAAGGGTCCCTATTGGTTAAGTCCTTTCCCCATTCATGACTTATCACCGGGTTTGTAACTAGATTAACACGACGGGTGCCACTAGTGGAGTAGGAACTGTCTTCCCTTCCGGAGCACCTGTGCTCACCCCTGATTTTTAGTGGGGTTCGTGTTACTCGATCTTTAGTTTTATATGTATGTTTTATAGATCGTTGTTTGTCCTGTTATCCTTTTTCTTTTGGCCATTGTGTTGTCTGTCCTTCGATTTGCGGATTCTGATTGCACCTTTAGTATCTTCAAACTCTTTTTACACTACAATAAAACTACAAACGATTATATTCAATTTCTAAATACAAATGTAGCTTAAGTATATTGGAACATAAATCATAATGAATTGTTGGTTATTGTTTGCTCAGGATTTAAACTGATGTACACTGGGTACATGATAGTAACATAGATAAATTCAGTTGTGTGTAGGCGTATTGTTTTTGTATCTAACAAATTTTTAACAAATATCATGATGGTTTAAGACTGAGCCACGTTGGTCGTTTTCCTCGTTTTTAAGTAATCTTGAAGTTAAAGAAGGTTATCTCTAACCATATAAAATGCTTATCACAATTTTTTATATAATATTTTTTTCTAAGATAGACATAAAACAAAGATAAAAAATTGTAATTCAAATAGGGGCCATGGCGTATATATCAATAGTTCACAATCTATTTAGATGGTTTGGTTTATGGTGTTTAACGCCACTTTCAACAATATTTCAGTTATATCGTGGCGGCCAGTTTTATTGGTGGAAGAAACCGACCTGTCGCAAGTCACTGACAAACGTTATCCCATAATGTTGTATCGAGTACACCTCGCCTGGGTGGGGTTCGAACTCACAACGTTAGTGGTGATAGGTACTGATTGCATAGGTAGTTATGAATCCAACTACCATACGATCACGACTACGCGGCCCCTAGATATCGAGTATGGAATTTTCGTAAATGGTGGTATAAATCAAGATAAACTACATGTTGTTTCTTTGTATTTAAGTTAAATATTAAACTTTATAACGGCATATCAATTTCATGAAAGGTACAGTTTCTTTGAACATGACATGCTAATCATTAATAAAAAGGTTTTTGTACATAAACAAGCCTCGAAATCTCCATAAATGGTCTTCTATGACGCGATCGTATGATGGTTGGATTTACACCTACATATGCAAACAGTGCTTGTCTGATCTCCACTAAAACTGTCAGCTTGAGTCTCGTCCCAGGGTAAAGTGTGTTCATTGATTTCAGTCAACACTTAACTTTTCAGTGTAAAATTAACTTGATGCATTTATATTATCATATTGTTTTAATATAAATACAGGTACAGACAGGTTAAAGAAATTTATATTGGTCTTAAAATTTTCCTACAAAAATTGTATACAGGTATTTCACATGTATTTTTGCAAGCATGCGATTTTATTTTCATCCCTTGAGGATAATGGAAAAGAGTTTTCGGAAAATACCGAAAATAACAAATCAAGGAAAATAAAACAATTTAAATCGAAGGCTGAAACTGCGCTTTGGTTTGTAGAATCCTATGGCCTTGAACCCCAGTACTTAAAATTAGAAAGTACTGATGGGCAGACTGTTAAAGTCGATTTCAATCCGTCGTCCAGCAAATTTTCATACCAAGATCTGCCTGAAGAAGAAAGACAAAAAATTTAAGATTTGTTATTTATTTTGGAAAAATTTAATGTTAGCGAGAGCGCTTATATAGGGAACTGACAGTATTTTGTGATGGGCTACCACGAACATATCTGGTTTCATCAATTCCAGGAAGATATTAACAGTTTATATCATTTTGAAAGAATTGCGGGAAATATCCCTGAGGCATATGTTAGTCTAGAAAGCGAACTTATCCGGTACACCAAGTATCATGTAAATCCTGAAACAGTTGTTTCTTTTTCAGTACATTGTTTAATGACATGATATGTTTATAACAGTTCCCATAATTGTGTGGGAAACAATATTGTTGTAGTATTATTGGTACTTGTAAAGATATGCCACATTATGACCCAAAGGTGTTTTATGTTATGCACTACATACACAAACTTTTGATCCATCATTTGTCCATTGGAGGTTAGGTGTTTAACACCACTTTCAAAAATATTTCAGTTACTACTTTTGTGGCGGAAATTGGAGTACCCAGAGAAATCTACAGACCTGTCGCAAGTCACTGACAAACTTTATCACATAATGTTTTATCGAGTACACCTCGCCATGAATGGGGTTCAAACTCACAACTTAAGTGGTGATAGACAACGATTGCACAGAGAGTTGTAAATTCAACTACCATACGACCACGACGGCTCAAGTTCAGTTAAGATGAAAGGTAATTGTTTTATTGATATTGATGGAATTCATGATTATCACTGTTTATAAACTTTCTTTTCATATCAATCAATGAAAAGAATTGGTTTGCTTAAAGTATGTTTTTTGTTGGGGTTCATTGGATGGAATTTGTATCTCATGTGAAGTTCCGTCAATTGCAGACACAACGTTAGGCATATCAGAACAATACCTTTTCTTTTGCCACCACACTGGGATGGTTGGCCACTGAATTTTACGATTACACACTTTCTATAAGTCTACCCATGCTGAATTTAAAACTCTGTCAACAGTTGAAACACTGACACCAAAGCATAAATAAATAAATAAATAAATAAATAAATAAATATTGCACGGACCGTGCTATTTATCTTAGTGAATCTCATGACCATCGATGAGCTAAAACAATTGACGAAGGAGGTTCGTTGCTGAGCATGAGCAGTATAAAGCTGGGGCTCTTAAAAGAAAACGACAAGCAAAACAAAGTGGAAATATTTTTAAATAACATTACTATCATTTGAAATAACGGGTATACATATGTATAATATGTATAAAAGTGTAGAAAGGTAGAAAAATGGATTTGAATCTGAGGATCCCTAAAATTCACATCACATTTTCATAAATTAAATACAGTTTCCCCTTTTGCGCCCAAATTAAACTTTTAACTTCTATCAGTTCCATTCTCTTAAATCAACCTCCAATGGACAAATGATGGATCAAAAGTGTGTGTATGTAGTGCATTGAAAATGCGTTCTGTCATGTGCATAAGTTATTGTTTGCATGATTGACAGGCAATATTCATCATATTGTTTTCTAGCTTCTGAACTGTCGATCGAGAAAAAAATAAAATATTCTAGACAGGCAGCAAATAGCCAGTCAATGGGATTTGCAATTAATATTTCGCATGCACAATAGCAACCCTACACCACAAGGTGTGAAAAATAGAAATATTCTTCTGTGGTTTAAATGCGTATTAACTGCATTACATGTAAACTGTATGATTCTGTTTGATAAAGTCCTTTAACTGGAACAGGAAAAAAATGTACACTTGAGTGAAATAGTGTTGTAATAAAAGATCGTGAACGCGATGTACAAGTATGAAGAATGTCAAGGTATATCTTAAATGAGGTTGAAACAAGTCACCATTTGATATTTATTCGGTTGTATTTCATTTTGACGATTTTAATTACGGAAGACGATCACAACCATATTGTTTTTGATTGGATTAAAATTATAGCTGTATAATAATGTATAATAACCTATTATTATTAGAATCCTAACATGACTGCAAATTTGACATAAATAAAATAACAAATGGCTTCCTCTAGGAAAACGCCAACTTTATGTGAAAGGGACATCAGACAGCTATGAGGAACGAATTTAATACATCCCTTAGCGCGGGATGTAAAGGACACACTACTTACACGTAAAAGACAACATACAGCAGATTCTGATAGCAACAGTTTATCAGGTGTGTTGTTGTTGGTTTGTCACAAAGCAAAATAATATCTACCATCTCCTCTTTTTCTAGTGACAATCAAAACAAACAATCATACATAGACTCATGGCAGCAACACACATTTTACCTACACGATTAATCATATGGTTGTAAACTTGTTCTCATCATAAATATATATGAAATACTTGATTGTAAAACAATTATCTATCGACAACCACTTTCTATGGGATATCTGATTCAAAGGCTTGTTATCAGTTTATCAAAAAAACTAAAATAATTCTCACGGGTTCCTAGCTAAAATCGTTACACATTTAACATTTTGCTTCACACCATTTCCCAAAATATTTCCATATTATAAAAAAAAGCGATCTTTAGATATTGGACTTATCTCAACCCGCACCTTGGCATTTTTTTTATAGATTTGTGATGGTTGTCCGTAAAAATGTACTGGAATATACCATCGCATTGGTTGTCGTTAAGAATAAAGTACGGTTAAAAAAGTGTTTAAAAAAATTTCAAATATGACAGAGTTCTATTGTCCAAATAAATCTATCTATTACTTCTTTAAGATTAATACCAAAATTTCGACCAGTTTTCGACGATCAATGTTAATAAGTTTCTGAATTGATATGACCTCAATATGGACATTATCAATGTCATAGCAGACGATGAAACCAAAATTGGTCTGTATGAGATATATTTTTTAGATGATTAAAGCTTTGATAAGGTGACGAAAAAATGAATTACGAAAAACTACAATTTGAACGTGAAATAATAGATGTGGTACGTAGTTCTTACATTTTTAAGATGACATTTTTAGATCAGATTTCATGAGATCATTCATGCAATTTCAGCATCATAATATAACCTCTGACAAATTAAGCGATCAAAATAATGAGATTTTATCACGTGAAACAAACCGTCGAAAACAGGAGATCGTCGAAAATGGGTGACGTTGCGACTTTACTATTCGTTCACTTTAATTTCATAATACAGCTTCGGAACATGTTTTATTCCTGAAATCAATCCACATTGCATATTAAGTCAAAGGAGTAGGTATGATAAGGGCAGAAATTGGTCTAAAAATTATAAATGAAACGGATAGCTTTCGTTGTTTCTTGATTTTATAAGACCTTTACCCCAACTACTATTTTGGTAACAATTTTCCATATTTGCACGTGCGATGACGTCACATTAGTCAATGAAAAGTCTATCGATTTGTGAAAATATATGAAATCTAACAAGAAATGTGTATCTAATATAAATTTTCAGTGTAACCACAAGCAGGTACCAACGGCATATTTTAGTATGCTGTTTGATATACATAAACACATATCTCATTTAATTTTTGTGTTGGTATCCGAGTGTGGAGAGTATGAAATCTACAATCAAAAAATAATTTTAAGGTCGATTTCTCGTCAGCGGCCATTTTTTATTGACCGTTTTCATCCGTAATAGACAGAAATAGAAATCGACCTTTTAATCTCATCCAAAATAAAGTTGGTTATCGTAGTTGTTTTGCTACTGGAGTAAAACTTGAACAATTTTGACGTTAAATAAATTTTGGAGGTGATTTACTGCAGACCTGATTGTGCATTGATTCCGACGTGTTTTTTTTCTCACCCTCAGTGGAATTTCATGTGTTACTATACTAAAGTATACTTTGATATTATCCCCACAATTCACAAAAAGTACAGAAAACAAAACAAGCAACCAAAAAGAAAATTAGTACGTCAGATTATCTTAGAAATTAATTCATTGGACATGTAAACACATCGGAACTTTCTAATTTTAGTAGTCCCTTTACTTTTTTTTTCTTTTTTTTTCTTTAACAAATATATTTTACTTAGTTCTTTCGCAAAGTGAATTCCCGATGAATAATTGTATTAACGTAAATTTGATTTATATATAGCTTAATATTAACGTTGCGGTGGCGTAATGGTTTAGCACACATGACTGCCGATAACAACATCGTGAGATCAATATTTTATTCTTACTTATTTTAATAAAGTATGGAAAAACAAACAATATATTTGATAATTCATAATTCATCTAATACAGTACATATAACGACAATACGTGCATGTTTTAACATAGTACATGGATGTCAGGTTTGAATTACATATTCGGTGTTTTGTTTATAATGGTCCTTTTGTTATCCTTACTAAGAATTTCATTGATATAGTCTATCGTTTATGAGTCAGTGCTAAATGCGTAGTATTACTTGGAATTTTAGTGATATGATTTTACTTTAATGGGCAATGACCTATAATATAGTATTACCAAGAATTGTATTTATATAATCTATCACGTTTTACTTTTCTCAGCCAAAAAAGTTTGAAGATACCGTAAATATAAATTACCGTCTTCCAATCAAAGTATACTACCGTATTTGTACTCTTTGACATATCAGAATCGAAATAAATCATGGAAGCCAGAATGTGTTTTGAGTTTTGACATGGATTGGCGGATATTAGTAAATTTTATCCCTCGCTTCTGGCTCGGGATAAAATACTATTCTCTGATGTTCTCGTGACAAGTAGAATTTTGATTGGCTAAAAAGGTACTTTTAAAACTTCAGGGAAGTCGTGCGGTGACAGAAAATCAATAATCGCTCTCATCTATGTGCTGTCCATTTACATTGTGCACAGCAGACGACACACATTTCACAAGATGACAGAAAATCAATAATCGCTCTCTGTGATCTTTGTCCAAAGATACACGTATTTATGTTTTTCCTATAATAAGGACATACTTATTAATGTTGGAACATTCAGATAAAAATGTTATCAGTCTCTAGATGTTATATATCCCGTTCTCGAGACTAATAACGTATAATATCCGCCAATCCATGTTAAAACTCCCAACACATTCTGGCTTCCATGATTTATTTTTTAATTATTCAACATGGATTATATACTCTCATGCCGCTGTAGTGCTGCTTTACCATGTTATGCAGTTGACTTGGTTCCTTTGACATTCTAATTACTGAGAATAATTTCCTCTCATGATTTAAAAAAAAGCAATTTACAGAGCTCAGCATTGACGAGTTTCTGCGGTTGCTATGGATAATATTTTGTTACTAGGGACATTATAAGGTTTAAGGAATTCTTATAATATATACTGGTTAGTAAATGATAAGATGTCTCTAGATCTGCTAAGGTGCTGTTGTAGAATTTTTTTTTTCTTGATTAAATAAAAGATCCATGAGATCTACAGGAAAATACTGTGCATATGGAAACCTGTTGCTATGGACGGGGCATAACTATGAATAAAAATATCAAAATGTATTTTTGAAATATGAAATGACATTTGTAGTGTGTATAGCTTGACAAAAATGTACCGCTTAATCAAATATCAAGTCAAAAGATCGTAGATGTCGAAATTCAACCATTAATTGCAATAATATAGGCTAATTTAATGTTTACAAAACCGTTGCTAGGGTGACAAAATTACACAAAATACTATATGCTACCATAGAGAATTGGAATATTATTTCTTAGAGTGTACATACACAGAATATAACACTTTGGCGAAAAACTATGCAAGATATGCAAAATAAAACCACCATATTTGAATTTCCAATGATTAATTGGACCCTCCTCCATTTACGTTGCTAAGCAACGAAGAACAAAGTGAAATCATCAAAAAAAAAAATCTTACCTTTCAATGATTGTGTTTAATATTATATCTATATAAACAGTTTCTGAGATTGGGCCAAAATCTACCCTTATCATACTCACTCTTTATGCTTTGTTTATTGAGTTTTATTATGCTTTTTTTTTTTTTTTTTTTAAAGATATGCATTATAATACAATGGTACGTACGTTCTGTATAGTGAAAAAAATGACGTTGTGCTTTTCATTACCTGAATGTGTCGATCCGCTGTGAGGAATTAGATACACATATTAGCTAACTGTATTTATTTCTGAAAAGCACATATTGTGAATACATTTTGGAGAAAAGTTTATCGACATCTGAGGTGGGGCCGATTTTGGCCCTTATAGCTCCCAGTCCTTTATCACATAATGTTGTACACCTCACCCTGGGCGGGAGTCGAACCCATAACATCAGTGGTAATAGACACGGATTGCATAGGTAGTTGTAAATCCAACCACCATATGATCACGGCCCCAAACTGAATTTGGTTGTAACTGTTTTCAATAATTGTAACAATGTCCTGTTTTTTATTACCAATAACCATATATTGAGTTATATTGTTGGCGGTGAGTATTCATGGTTGGCAACAGAACCCAGAGAAAACTACTGACCTGCCGCAAGTGACTTACAAACTTAATCACATAATGTTACCCGTCAGTCTTTGATTATTTCCAATCAATGGAAAAAAAAACACATAGGAAAAATTCTTAAAATGCAACATTTAGTATCTGGGATATTTAAAATTTCAACTGATCAGAAATATAATTTACCAGAGGCCATGCTTAGTTTTGGCATGGAACACAAAAATCACATATAATAATGTTGATGATTATTTGACAAGTGAAATGTTACTGTGCCGCAATTAGTATCATAGACCATGATGAATACCTATTACCTGATCAGTTTACCAAATTGGTGACAAAACAGAAATATTTAGTTCCTTTGGTTATTTTAGTTCGGCAATTGCTCAGCCAATCTATCAGTGCTTCAAATTGGAAGTTTGAACAATAAAGAATGAAATTTATACTCATCTCATCTAATTTCTTCAGTTTACTTGCTGATGGAGTGATAGAGATCGCGTTAATACAAAATACTATTTTATTTTTGATTACTAACAAAAATTCTAGATTAAACAAAGTTTGTCTTTAAAAATGCAGTGACATTTTTTTTTTTTTATGTTTTTTTAACCAAGGTTTATAACTTTTCGAGAAAATCACTTTCAAAATACTTAATGGATACGATAGATTTCAATAAACATGATATCGACATTTTCATATATGAAGCGTGACAAAAATAGTTTTTTTCTATATTTTAACAAGTGTGGACGCAGAAATGTGCTGTCCAAAAGGCAAGTGTGGATGTCAATATTTCATATTATTAATTTTCAAAAAAAAGTCATGGACACAGGGTCCTGGATTTTTTTTAATAAAAGACTAATCCTGGATTATTATTTTTGCTTAAAATCCGGTCCTGTGTTTTTATTTCAAATTTTCATCATAGCCCCTCCCCCTCCCCACCCCCTCCCCCCCCCCCCCTACCTGTGGTTTCAGAGTAGAAGATTTTTAGAAATCGAACATAAAATTTCCCCACTTCAACTCGTAAATTTACATAGAAATCGGAGATATGTCGTCATAAAATTTCACACATGGTTTTGTCTACCATATTTCTTGAAGACAAACATAAAGTTTTATTACATTTATCAATATTTTATGAGTATCAACAGTTTTTTTCAAAACCGTATCTGTTTCTCGATACAGCCGCAACTTCAACTCGTAAATTTAGATAGAAATCGTAGATATTTCGTCATAAAACTTCACACATGGTTTTGTCTATCATATTTCTTGAAGACAAGCATAACATTTTATTGCATTTATCAATATTTTATGAGTATCAACAGTTTTTTCAACACCGTATCTGTTTCTCGATACAGCCGCCCGATTACAGTGACCCGTGACCCAGATTAGCAGGTTCCAGCAGTTTTTTCATAATACTGTTGTTTAAAAATAGTTCGTTATGGCGGACATTGTGACGAATCGTGCAATGAATGACGATTACAAAAATATGTCCACTTTAAATACATACTGTGGCATTTTGAGTACATGTCATAACTATAAAAAAAAATCATTATCGTTGATTGAATTCTTTGTCGGGATCATTATCTTTAACCAGGTAAATCAAGCCAGGTGAGATCAAAGATTACGCACTAAAAACAAAAATTCTATAATCCGTTGATTGGCTTGTAACATGTAATAAAATTGTCATTGTAGTGACTAATTAGTTTTAATCAGCAAATGAAGAAGAAGAATGGATTTTTACAAACATTTTTGGACGATTTTTTAAAATTCAAGTGACGAATTGAGTGCGGGAAATACTCGTCACTTTCGAAAATCAATTGTCAATGACGAAAGTGACGAGCGCTAGCTTCAGAAATGTGTCAATAAATTTTAAATTTATTTTCAAAACACATACGTTTTACAATTGGATAATGTTGGTGAAAAATAAATCAAAAATGAAGACTTTGTACAAAGAACTGAATTTGAAAAATATTTCAAGTCAAATGTGTATAAGGGAGTGAATTTGATCTCAAATGATCTCCCTTCCTATTTTTTTGTTATTTCCCCCATTTTCGTTATTTGTAATGTAGTATTAAAATTTTCTCTTGGAAATCTTTCAATTGATCAAAGCAATTGCATAAAACTTTTTCTTATTTTGAGATATAAACATTTTTTTGCTAATAAAATCTTTTGAAAAATACAAAAAGTAATACTTACTCAGTGCCGGATTTAGGACATATGAGGCCCTGTGCTAGTTAAGTTATGAGACCCCTTACTCTGGCCCTGAAGGAGGTAGACCTGGTAGGCCTACACAGGCAGTCAGGCATACATTCTCCGGAAAATTAGGAAATAGTTAAAATATTACGTTATATGTCAGACATGAACACTGCGTCTTCAACAAACTAGAACATGGGCGTAGCTTGGGTTGGAATTTTACCAAGGCAGGGGGTCTTTGCTTGTTTTGTTAAAATTTTGCCGTTTTGATAGAAGTTATTACTCTAATTTGGCAAATTAGACACCCGTAGTTTTTTTCGGCGCTGGACATTTTAGCGGAAAAAAATGGACGTTTTAGCGGAAAATTTATGGACATTTTAGCCGAAGATTTATAGGACATTTTAGCGGAATTTAAAATAGGATGTGGACATTTTAGCTGGAGAGTTAAGTCAAATATACATATACCTCTTCCGTGAGCCAGACTAAGTCTGTTGCTCCCTGCTCACCAACGGGGAGGTTGAAGTAGGATTTTGAGCAGGATATAGTTCATTTTAATACAGTTAATGTCTAAAACACCAACACTACTAAAATATCAAGTCAGCACTAAAACACAACATATTTACACTATTCACATCTCAGTATTGGCTCTGTATCTAAATCTTACACTGCGGACATAATGGTCTCTACTAATTTCACCGCTACTATACTTCTGGAAGGCATCCACTACAAAGTCCGTTTTCTCACGCTCTATTCTTGGTTGCGGAGCCTGTTCAGTCATGTTTCTCATTTTGATGCAAGTAGTAGCCTGTTGGTCAAGAATAACCTCTAAAAATACATGTTTAGATGGGTGGCTTGAGTAAAACTGGCCGTTATAATGACAATGGAACGATTCCGGGCCATTGTTGGTTCTTTTCATTTCGGATGGAGCTTCGGCCCACAGATGAGGAGGAAACAACGATTCCTGTGTAATATATGTATCTGCAAGACCAAAAAATCTTTCTCCACCATGCTTGAAAACGGCAACATTTGATAATAGAAGCAGGAAAGATGGAACGGATCACTTTCATCATAGATTCCTCAAAATCGACATTGACAATATCAGGCTTCAAGTTAAAACCATTTTCAGTACACAGTTGAACAAGACTAGACATAGTGTCTGTAGACACTTCAGACTTCCCAGATAATAGTATAAATACAAGAGGCACCTAATGTACATTCAGAAAACCATGAATGGTGTAAAGCTGCTTGAAGAATTTTGGGCAAAATGTGTATGTCCCATCCATAAATAGTTCCGTAACACTACATAAGCATTCTAGATTCTTACGGCAAGTGAAGACAATCATTCCTTGGTCGGGATGATTTAACTGTAGAAATTCTTCAAATTTGTTCTGGATGTTCATCTTTGGAAGTACCTCGTGTGTTTCTGACTGTGATTTAGATAAAGGAGGATATGTCTTTCTTCTTCCTCTTCTATATACAGCCTTGGCAACACTTTTAAGATCATTTGGTTGCAGTTGTTCCTCCTGCTGATCTTGTAAAGCACGTCGGATTATCTTGGATGGTCTTTAGGTAATATCAGCTGTTGCTTTCCGCTTTGCTGTTGCTCTTAACTGGTGACGTTCATTTTTTCTTTCATCAAGTTCATGACTATGCTGGTTCTTTTCCATAAGAACGGTCTGGGCAGAACTATCAGTTCGGATACGAGCTTTGCAGTCTTTCATAGAGCATCTCCAAGAAACAACATCAGATTTTAGTATTCCATCAACTCTGTACCGAAACCCGTCACAAATGATACTCTTTTTTCCTCGATTCGTTTCTACCTCAACCACTTCCATACTGTCAGTGTTGTAACTACAAATGAATCATTCTCTATCCTGAGTTGTCGTTCCTGCTACGCTAGACTCTATCTCTGTCAACGCCCATTTTACAAGATTCTTGTAAAAGTTAGAAACAGTAAAAAAATGTACTTAAAATTGTTTTAATTATTGTAAATATCAATAAAGATGAAAATGAATCACTCATTTCAAATCAATTCTCTCTCTTAAAAATTATTCCCCCCCCCCCCCCCCCCAGACTTCTTGGAGAACTATTTTGCGGAGGTAGAAATTAAAAAGTTAAAAACGATCACAAATCATTTTTAAGAGAGATCTTGACAGAACGTACTCCAGTGGTGGATTTCTTGTTGAAAAGTTGCCTTTTGGGGTAGGTCGTCAGAGAATCTCGCAATTTTTGCTGGTGTCATTGTTTCAATTGTCGGTTAATGGTTACGATTTCGTTATATCATAAAAGGTGTTGTGCTTATACATTATTTTTTTTTTACCTTGCCTCGGTTGCCGCAATGGATGCTACACCTTTGTAGAAGCTATTATATATTACCCAAAGCCTCAATCCGCCCAACACTGTCTTACACAGGTCACATAATGATACAGTCAAACTTGATAAAAAGAGAACAGACAGGGCAGTCATTACAGTCAACATCATGTAATTAAATCTAAACATCAATTAACGCAGTGGTTTTCAACCTTTTCCCCCCGTGGACCTCTTTTACTCAATTTTTTTGGTGGACCGCCATATCCATTTGATGAAAAAGCTTATTTTATTTTTTACTAATAAATAATTTTAGGAATTGTATTATAGAAATAGATAAACCTGTATTTAACAACTAAATTCTATGGATCATTTATGTACACTAGTAAAATTACTCATAATAAACCATTTTAACATACAGTAAAAATAACATGAGTTTAAAAAAAAACCAACCATACGCCACATTGCTGGCAACATGACTAGTATTGAGACTGAGAATACATCAAACAAAATACCAAGACAGTATCGCTACCAGTAACCTTGCCTGTAACCTTGAGCGCAAGTGAGAGCTTGTTTGCAAGGACAGTGTATGGAGACAGTGGTGTTTGCTGCTTGCAGGAGGGAGAGAGTCGTGGTGGTCCCAGTAGGCATTACTTACAATATGTCAGTGTCAATTAAATCTGAAAGTAGACTCTTGTTAACTTGTAGAACCCTTAATATCAGCAAGGACGAATAGCTTTAATATGGAAAACAAAAACTTAAGATAACGCCATCATAAATAAACTGCTATTGAGAAAAAAGGTATATCGTGTGTATGTTTGTATGTATGTAATATCAGTGGTGATGTTGCAAATATATTTTACCAGAGTTGTGCACAGATAGATAATAATCAACAGGTATATGAAGCACAGATTCAGGTGTCAAGATGTAACAGTATCTAAAAGGCCGGTTCACAGTGTCAAAAGCTCGAGCCACTTCATCTTGATCGATGTACGGGTGAGCATACAGACCACAGTCCCAAGGCAACTCATCTTAATGTCTGTATGTTGTCTTCCGTTTGGGCAAGATCTTGCTTTTGGATAGGTGTTTCCACCCCTCACCAAATATTTCCTGGTCCATTATTCTTATTTACACTTTATTTTATTATTACAAGTGTGGACACAGAAATGTGCTGTCCAAAAGGCAAGTGTGGATGTCAATATTTCATATTATTAACTTTCAAAAAAAAAAATCATGGACACAGGGGTCCTGGATTTTTTTAATAAAAAACTAATCCTGGATTTTTATTTTTGCTTAAAGTCCGGTCCTGTGTTTTTATTTCAAATTTTTCTTGTTTAAATCAATGATCAACAATATTCCAGAATCAAACAAATGAATAAATATAACATAGATTTCTTTTACATGCATCTTTTTACCATGCGGAGTCAGTGTGTTTTAAATCGGTCATCCAATCAGGACGCTCATTATTCTTGTCCAAGATAAAAATACATCGCTAAAGTAAATTTACCTGTGGTTTCAGTAGAAGATTTTTAGAAAACGAACATAAAATTTCCCCACTTCAATTCGTAAATTTACATAGAAATCGGAGATATTTCGTCATAAAACTTCACACATGGGTTTGTCTATCATATTTCTTGAAGACAAACATAAAATGTTATTGCATTTATCAATATTTTATGAGTATCAAGTTTTTTCAACACCGTATATGTTTCTCGATACAGCCGCAACTTCAACTCGTAAATGTACATAGAAATCGGAGATATTTCGTCATAAAACTTCACACATGGTTTTGTCTATCATATTTCTTGAAGACAAACATAAAGTTTTATTACATTTATCAATATTTTATGAGTATCAACAGTTTTTTTCAAAACCGTATCTGTTTCTCGATACAGCCGCAACTTCAACTCGTAAATTTAGATAGAAATCGTAGATATTTCGTCATAAAACTTCACACATGGTTTTGTCTATCATATTTCTTGAAGACAAGCATAACATTTTATTGCATTTATCAATATTTTATGAGTATCAACAGTTTTTTCAACACCGTATCTGTTTCTCGATACAGCCGCCCGATTACAGTGACCCGTGACCCAGATTAGCAGGTTCCAGCAGTTTTTTCATAATACTGTTGTTTAAAAATAGTTCGTTATGGCGGACATTGTGACGAATCGTGCAATGAATGACGATTACAAAAATATGTCCACTTTAAATACATACTGTGGCATTTTGAGTACATGTCATAACTATAAAAAAAAATCATTATCGTTGATTGAATTCTTTGTCGGGATCATTATCTTTAACCAGGTAAATCAAGCCAGGTGAGATCAAAGATTACGCACTAAAAACAAAAATTCTATAATCCGTTGATTGGCTTGTAACATGTAATAAAATTGTCATTGTAGTGACTAATTAGTTTTAATCAGCAAATGAAGAAGAAGAATGGATTTTTACAAACATTTTTGGACGATTTTTTAAAATTCAAGTGACGAATTGAGTGCGGGAAATACTCGTCACTTTCGAAAATCAATTGTCAATGACGAAAGTGACGAGCGCTAGCTTCAGAAATGTGTCAATAAATTTTAAATTTATTTTCAAAACACATACGTTTTACAATTGGATAATGTTGGTGAAAAATAAATCAAAAATGAAGACTTTGTACAAAGAACTGAATTTGAAAAATATTTCAAGTCAAATGTGTATAAGGGAGTGAATTTGATCTCAAATGATCTCCCTTCCTATTTTTTTGTTATTTCCCCCATTTTCGTTATTTGTAATGTAGTATTAAAATTTTCTCTTGGAAATCTTTCAATTGATCAAAGCAATTGCATAAAACTTTTTCTTATTTTGAGATATAAACATTTTTTTGCTAATAAAATCTTTTGAAAAATACAAAAAGTAATACTTACTCAGTGCCGGATTTAGGACATATGAGGCCCTGTGCTAGTTAAGTTATGAGACCCCTTACTCTGGCCCTGAAGGAGGTAGACCTGGTAGGCCTACACAGGCAGTCAGGCATACATTCTCCGGAAAATTAGGAAATAGTTAAAATATTACGTTATATGTCAGACATGAACACTGCGTCTTCAACAAACTAGAACATGGGCGTAGCTTGGGTTGGAATTTTACCAAGGCAGGGGGTCTTTGCTTGTTTTGTTAAAATTTTGCCGTTTTGATAGAAGTTATTACTCTAATTTGGCAAATTAGACACCCGTAGTTTTTTTCGGCGCTGGACATTTTAGCGGAAAAAAATGGACGTTTTAGCGGAAAATTTATGGACATTTTAGCCGAAGATTTATAGGACATTTTAGCGGAATTTAAAATAGGATGTGGACATTTTAGCTGGAGAGTTAAGTCAAATATACATATACCTCTTCCGTGAGCCAGACTAAGTCTGTTGCTCCCTGCTCACCAACGGGGAGGTTGAAGTAGGATTTTGAGCAGGATATAGTTCATTTTAATACAGTTAATGTCTAAAACACCAACACTACTAAAATATCAAGTCAGCACTAAAACACAACATATTTACACTATTCACATCTCAGTATTGGCTCTGTATCTAAATCTTACACTGCGGACATAATGGTCTCTACTAATTTCACCGCTACTATACTTCTGGAAGGCATCCACTACAAAGTCCGTTTTCTCACGCTCTATTCTTGGTTGCGGAGCCTGTTCAGTCATGTTTCTCATTTTGATGCAAGTAGTAGCCTGTTGGTCAAGAATAACCTCTAAAAATACATGTTTAGATGGGTGGCTTGAGTAAAACTGGCCGTTATAATGACAATGGAACGATTCCGGGCCATTGTTGGTTCTTTTCATTTCGGATGGAGCTTCGGCCCACAGATGAGGAGGAAACAACGATTCCTGTGTAATATATGTATCTGCAAGACCAAAAAATCTTTCTCCACCATGCTTGAAAACGGCAACATTTGATAATAGAAGCAGGAAAGATGGAACGGATCACTTTCATCATAGATTCCTCAAAATCGACATTGACAATATCAGGCTTCAAGTTAAAACCATTTTCAGTACACAGTTGAACAAGACTAGACATAGTGTCTGTAGACACTTCAGACTTCCCAGATAATAGTATAAATACAAGAGGCACCTAATGTACATTCAGAAAACCATGAATGGTGTAAAGCTGCTTGAAGAATTTTGGGCAAAATGTGTATGTCCCATCCATAAATAGTTCCGTAACACTACATAAGCATTCTAGATTCTTACGGCAAGTGAAGACAATCATTCCTTGGTCGGGATGATTTAACTGTAGAAATTCTTCAAATTTGTTCTGGATGTTCATCTTTGGAAGTACCTCGTGTGTTTCTGACTGTGATTTAGATAAAGGAGGATATGTCTTTCTTCTTCCTCTTCTATATACAGCCTTGGCAACACTTTTAAGATCATTTGGTTGCAGTTGTTCCTCCTGCTGATCTTGTAAAGCACGTCGGATTATCTTGGATGGTCTTTAGGTAATATCAGCTGTTGCTTTCCGCTTTGCTGTTGCTCTTAACTGGTGACGTTCATTTTTTCTTTCATCAAGTTCATGACTATGCTGGTTCTTTTCCATAAGAACGGTCTGGGCAGAACTATCAGTTCGGATACGAGCTTTGCAGTCTTTCATAGAGCATCTCCAAGAAACAACATCAGATTTTAGTATTCCATCAACTCTGTACCGAAACCCGTCACAAATGATACTCTTTTTTCCTCGATTCGTTTCTACCTCAACCACTTCCATACTGTCAGTGTTGTAACTACAAATGAATCATTCTCTATCCTGAGTTGTCGTTCCTGCTACGCTAGACTCTATCTCTGTCAACGCCCATTTTACAAGATTCTTGTAAAAGTTAGAAACAGTAAAAAAATGTACTTAAAATTGTTTTAATTATTGTAAATATCAATAAAGATGAAAATGAATCACTCATTTCAAATCAATTCTCTCTCTTAAAAATTATTCCCCCCCCCCCCAGACTTCTTGGAGAACTATTTTGCGGAGGTAGAAATTAAAAAGTTAAAAACGATCACAAATCATTTTTAAGAGAGATCTTGACAGAACGTACTCCAGTGGTGGATTTCTTGTTGAAAAGTTGCCTTTTGGGGTAGGTCGTCAGAGAATCTCGCAATTTTTGCTGGTGTCATTGTTTCAATTGTCGGTTAATGGTTACGATTTCGTTATATCATAAAAGGTGTTGTGCTTATACATTATTTTTTTTTTACCTTGCCTCGGTTGCCGCAATGGATGCTACACCTTTGTAGAAGCTATTATATATTACCCAAAGCCTCAATCCGCCCAACACTGTCTTACACAGGTCACATAATGATACAGTCAAACTTGATAAAAAGAGAACAGACAGGGCAGTCATTACAGTCAACATCATGTAATTAAATCTAAACATCAATTAACGCAGTGGTTTTCAACCTTTTCCCCCCGTGGACCTCTTTTACTCAATTTTTTTGGTGGACCGCCATATCCATTTGATGAAAAAGCTTATTTTATTTTTTACTAATAAATAATTTTAGGAATTGTATTATAGAAATAGATAAACCTGTATTTAACAACTAAATTCTATGGATCATTTATGTACACTAGTAAAATTACTCATAATAAACCATTTTAACATACAGTAAAAATAACATGAGTTTAAAAAAAAACCAACCATACGCCACATTGCTGGCAACATGACTAGTATTGAGACTGAGAATACATCAAACAAAATACCAAGACAGTATCGCTACCAGTAACCTTGCCTGTAACCTTGAGCGCAAGTGAGAGCTTGTTTGCAAGGACAGTGTATGGAGACAGTGGTGTTTGCTGCTTGCAGGAGGGAGAGAGTCGTGGTGGTCCCAGTAGGCATTACTTACAATATGTCAGTGTCAATTAAATCTGAAAGTAGACTCTTGTTAACTTGTAGAACCCTTAATATCAGCAAGGACGAATAGCTTTAATATGGAAAACAAAAACTTAAGATAACGCCATCATAAATAAACTGCTATTGAGAAAAAAGGTATATCGTGTGTATGTTTGTATGTATGTAATATCAGTGGTGATGTTGCAAATATATTTTACCAGAGTTGTGCACAGATAGATAATAATCAACAGGTATATGAAGCACAGATTCAGGTGTCAAGATGTAACAGTATCTAAAAGGCCGGTTCACAGTGTCAAAAGCTCGAGCCACTTCATCTTGATCGATGTACGGGTGAGCATACAGACCACAGTCCCAAGGCAACTCATCTTAATGTCTGTATGTTGTCTTCCGTTTGGGCAAGATCTTGCTTTTGGATAGGTGTTTCCACCCCTCACCAAATATTTCCTGGTCCATTATTCTTATTTACACTTTATTTTATTATTACAAGTGTGGACACAGAAATGTGCTGTCCAAAAGGCAAGTGTGGATGTCAATATTTCATATTATTAACTTTCAAAAAAAAAAATCATGGACACAGGGGTCCTGGATTTTTTTAATAAAAAACTAATCCTGGATTTTTATTTTTGCTTAAAGTCCGGTCCTGTGTTTTTATTTCAAATTTTTCTTGTTTAAATCAATGATCAACAATATTCCAGAATCAAACAAATGAATAAATATAACATAGATTTCTTTTACATGCATCTTTTTACCATGCGGAGTCAGTGTGTTTTAAATCGGTCATCCAATCAGGACGCTCATTATTCTTGTCCAAGATAAAAATACATCGCTAAAGTAAATTTACCTGTGGTTTCAGTAGAAGATTTTTAGAAAACGAACATAAAATTTCCCCACTTCAATTCGTAAATTTACATAGAAATCGGAGATATTTCGTCATAAAACTTCACACATGGGTTTGTCTATCATATTTCTTGAAGACAAACATAAAATGTTATTGCATTTATCAATATTTTATGAGTATCAAGTTTTTTCAACACCGTATATGTTTCTCGATACAGCCGCAACTTCAACTCGTAAATGTACATAGAAATCGGAGATATTTCGTCATAAAACTTCACACATGGTTTTGTCTATCATATTTCTTGAAGACAAACATAACATTTTATTGCATTTATCAATATTTTATGAGTATCAAGTTTTTTCAACACCGTATATGTTTCTCGATACAGCCGCAACTTCAACTCGTAAATGTACATAGAAATCGGAGATATTTCGTCATAAAACTGCACACATGGTTTTGTCTATCATATTTCTTGAAGACAAACATAAATTTTGTTATTGCATTTATCAATATTTTATGAGTATCAACAGTTTTTTCAACACCGTATCTGTTTCTCGATACAGTCGCCCGATTACAGTGACCTGTGACCCAGATTAGCACGTTCCACCAGTTTTTTCGAAATAATGTTGTTTAATAATTATCACCATTTTTACTTTTATACTTTCAAAGGTTGCATACATCAGATAACGACCAAATTACAATGTACTTATTTAGGTTTTACATTTGTATTAAAAAAGGAATAACTACCCCTTTACTTTTTTTGTTATTTTGTTTCAAGTTGGAAAAAAATCTTGATAATAAATTTCGGGATTTGCTGCAAAAGTAACGTCAGTTTTTCTTCTCATTAGATTGAAGCTTCTCTACATATGCAAGGACTTGGAATAAAGTTCTTAAAGTAAATTTCTATCAATAGCTATTTTATGCTACTACATTCTTCTATAAGTGTCCAAATTGAACAGAACGCTGTCAAATTTAAAATTGCACCACGTAAGCATGAATCCATCTACAACTTTTTTTTGCCAATAACCAGAGGCCCCTAATAATTTGGTTTCTATGCCACTGAGCCAATGTCATGACTGCCTGCTTTGTGGCACACTCCAATAGGCTATCAACTCATTATGTCTGGAATCGCTCCAAAACAGAACACCTTCAAATTTAAATTGCACCACATATGCAAAAATGCATTGTAAAAAAAAATTTGGCAGGAAGATGAGGCCCCCCCTGGCCCTCTGCTTAAGCACACCTAAGAACAATGGTAAATCCGGCACTGTTAACTTACTCAGTTACAATATCTATAGAAAAGTACTGTCAGTTGATTAGGTGGATAAAATTGTTTAATACTAACAGAAGATTACCAGTATATCTTTATTCAACTTTGATATTCCAATAACAATTTTACAGATTGAATTGCTAAACTGTAAAATTGGTTGAGCAATTACAAAACTGGAATGGCAAATTGTTCAGTATGAATGCTCCTGTTGCCTGACCAATCTGGTAAACTGGTTTAAAGCAATATGTATTCAAGAAGGTCTACAGAGCCACAGTAATAACAAATGCAAAATAATACCTCTGAACTCAACTGACCAATTTTTAACTGTAGAATGAACAAATCAAAAGAATTTCGATAACAAAACTGTTGAAATTATTTAATATAATTTTATTTACAAAGTATCTACAAAAATACAATAAAATAACCAGAGGCTCTCAAGAGCCTGTATCGTTCACCTGGTAATAAAAAAAACCAATTGGTCCTATGTAAAAACTATGTCCTGCAGTGGTAGTCATCTTGGAATTACGATCAACATAAAAAACACAGTTTGTAAAGGACATTCCAATGATTGATGCACAGTTTAGGTTCAATCAGTGCAATAGCTTCAGAGAAGAATATATTTCTGTATTTTCCCCATATGGTCCTGTGTTAATACTATGACCTGTGGTGGCAGCCATCTTAGATTTCCGATCGGCATAAAAAACAGAGGACCTTCCAATGATCATTCCTGGGCAGTTTGGTTTCAACTGTCCAAGTGGTTTCAGAGAAGAAGCGTTCTTAAACATTTTTCCCATAGGGTCCAATGTTAAACTAAGTCCTGCCGTAGCGGCCATTTTGAATTTCATATCGGAACAAAAAACCTAAAGTTTGTAGAGGACCATCCAATGAACATTCATGTACAGTTTGGTTTTAATCATATTTGTAGTTTCTGAGAAGAAGGCATTTGAACATTTTCCCATAGGGTCCAATGTTAATCTATGTCCTGCGGTGGTGGCCATCTTGGATTTCCGATCGGCATAAAAAACACACACCTTGTAGAGGACCTTCCAATGATCATTCCTGGGCAGTTTGGTTTCAATTATCCAAGTGGTTTCAGAGAAGAAGCGTTTTGAAACATTTTTCCCATAGGGTCCAATGTTAAACTAAGTCCTGCCGTAGCCGCCATTTTGAATTTCATATCGGAACAAAAAACGTACAGTTTGTAGAGAACCATCCAATGAACATTCATGTACAGTTTGGCTTTAATATTATTTGTAGTTTCTGAGAAGAAGGCATTTGAACATTTTCCCTTAGGGTCCAATGTTAATCTATGTATTGCGGTGGCAGCCATCTTGGATTTCCGATCGGCATAAAAAACATAAAATTTGTAGAGGACCTTCCAATGATCATTCCTGGGCAGTTTGGTTTCAACTGTCCAAGTGGTTTCAGAGAAGAAGCGTTTTGAAACATTTCCCTCATAGGGTCCAATGTTAAACTAAGTCCTGCCGTAGCCGCCATTTTGAATTTCATATCGGAACAAAAAACGTACAGTTTGTAGAGGACCATCCAATGAACATTCATGTACAGTTTGGCTTTAATCATATTTGTAGTTTCTGAGAAGAAGGCATTTGAACATTTTTCCATAGGGTCCAATGTTAATCTATGTCCTGCGGTGGTGCCCATCTTGGATTTCCGATCGGCATAAAAAACAGAGACCTTGTAGAGGACCTTCCAATGATCATTCCTGGGCAGTTTGGTTTCAACTGTCCAAGTGGTTTCAGAGAAGAAGCATTTTGAAACATTTTTCCCATAGGGTCCAATGTTAAACTAAGTCCTGCCGTAGCCGCCATTTTGAATTTCATATCGGAACAAAAAACGTACAGTTTGTAGAGGACCATCCAATGAACATTCATGTACAGTTTGGCTTTAATATTATTTGTAGTTTCTGAGAAGAAGGCATTTGAACATTTTCCCTTAGGGTCCAATGTTAATGTATGTATTGCGGTGGCAGCCATCTTGGATTTCCGATCGGCATAAAAAACATAAAATTTGTAGAGGACCTTCCAATGATCATTCCTGGGCAGTTTGGTTTCAACTGTCCAAGTGGTTTCAGAGAAGAAGTGTTTTGAAACATTTCCCTCATAGGGTCCAATGTTAAACTAAGTCCTGCCGTAGCCGCCATTTTGAATTTCATATCGGAACAAAAAACGTACAGTTTGTAGAGGACCATCCAATGAACATTCATGTACAGTTTGGCTTTAATCATATTTGTAGTTTCTGAGAAGAAGGCATTTGAACATTTTCCCTTAGGGTCCAATGTTAATCTATGTATTGCGGTGGCAGCCATCTTGGATTTCCGATCGGCATAAAAAACATAAAATTTGTAGAGGACCTTCCAATGATCATTCCTGGGCAGTTTGGTTTCAACTGTCCAAGTGGTTTCAGAGAAGAAGCGTTTTGAAACATTTCCCTCATAGGGTCCAATGTTAAACTAAGTCCTGCCGTAGCCGCCATTTTGAATTTCATATCGGAACAAAAAACGTACAGTTTGTAGAGGACCATCCAATGAACATTCATGTACAGTTTGGCTTTAATCATATTTGTAGTTTCTGAGAAGAAGGCATTTGAACATTTTCCCATAGGGTCCAATGTTAATCTATGTCCTGCGGTGGTGGCCATCTTGGATTTCCGATCGGCATAAAAAACACACACCTTGTAGAGGACCTTCCAATGATCATTCCTGGGCAGTTTGGTTTCAATTATCCAAGTGGTTTCAGAGAAGAAGCGTTTTGAAACATTTTTCCCATAGGGTCCAATGTTAAACTAAGTCCTGCCGTAGCCGCCATTTTGAATTTCATATCGGAACAAAAAACGTAAAGTTTGTAGAGGACCATCCAATGAACATTCATGTACAGTTTGGCTTTAATAATATTTGTAGTTTCTGAGAAGAAGGCATTTGAACATTTTCCCATAGGGTCCAATGTTAATCTATGTCCTGCGGTGGTGGCCATCTTGGATTTCCGATCGGCATAAAAAACACACACCTTGTAGAGGACCTTCCAATGATCATTCCTGGGCAGTTTGGTTTCAACTGTCCTAGTGGTTTCAGAGAAGAAGTGTTTTGAAACATTTCCCCCATAGGGTCCAATGTTAAACTAAGTCCTGCCGTAGCTGCCATTTTGAATTTCATATCGGAACAAAAAACGTACAGTTTGTAGAGGACCATCCAATGAACATTCATGTACAGTTTGGCTTTAATCATATTTGTAGTTTCTGAGAAGAAGGCATTTGAACATTTTTCCATAGGGTCCAATGTTAATCTATGTCCTGCGGTGGTGCCCATCTTGGATTTCCGATCGGCATAAAAAACACACACCTTGTAGAGGACCTTCCAATGATCATTCCTGGGCAGTTTGGTTTCAATTATCCAAGTGGTTTCAGAGAAGAAGCGTTTTGAAACATTTTTCCCATAGGGTCCAATGTTAAACTAAGTCCTGCCGTAGCTGCCATTTTGAATTTCATATCGGAACAAAAAACGTACAGTTTGTAGAGGACCATCCAATGAACATTCATGTACAGTTTGGCTTTAATCATATTTGTAGTTTCTGAGAAGAAGGCATTTGAACATTTTTCCATAGGGTCCAATGTTAATCTATGTCCTGCGGTGGTGCCCATCTTGGATTTCCGATCGGCATAAAAAACACACACCTTGTAGAGGACCTTCCAATGATCATTCCTGGGCAGTTTGGTTTCAATTATCCAAGTGGTTTCAGAGAAGAAGCGTTTTGAAACATTTTTCCCATAGGGTCCAATGTTAAACTAAGTCCTGCCGTAGCTGCCATTTTGAATTTCATATCGGAACAAAAAACGTAAAGTTTGTAGAGGACCATCCAATGAACATTCATGTACAGTTTGGCTTTAATAATATTTGTAGTTTCTGAGAAGAAGGCATTTGAACATTTTCCCATAGGGTCCAATGTTAATCTATGTATTGCGGTGGCGGCCATCTTGGATTTCCGATCGGCATAAAAAACATAAAATTTGTAGAGGACCTTCCAATGATCATTCCTGGGCAGTTTGGTTTCAACTGTCCTAGTGGTTTCAGAGAAGAAGTGTTTTGAAACATTTCCCCCATAGGGTCCAATGTTAAACTAAGTCCTGCCGTAGCCGCCATTTTGAATTTCATATCGGAACAAAAAACGTACAGTTTGTAGAGGACCATCCAACGAACATTCATGTACAGTTTGGCTTTAATCATATTTGTAGTTTCTGAGAAGAAGGCATTTGAACATTTTTCCATAGGGTCCAATGTTAATCTATGTCCTGCGGTGGTGCCCATCTTGGATTTCCGATCGGCATAAAAAACAGAAACCTTGTAGAGGACCTTCCAATGATCATTCCTGGGCAGTTTGGTTTCAACTGTCCAAGTGGTTTCAGAGAAGAAGCATTTTGAAACATTTTTCCCATAGGGTCCAATGTTAAACTAAGTCCTGCCGTAGCCGCCATTTTGAATTTCATATCGGAACAAAAAACCTTAAGATTGTAGAGGACCATCCAATGAACATTCATGTACAGTTTGGCTTTAATCATATTTGTAGTTTCTGAGAAGAAGGCATTTGAACATTTTCCCATAGGGTCCAATGTTAATCTATGTCCTGCGATGGCGGCCATCTTGGATTTCCGATCGGCATAAAAAACAGTAACTTGGTAAAGGACATTCCAATGATCATTCATTTACAGTTTGGGTTCAGTCAGTTCATTAGTTTCAGAGAAGAAGATCTTTGAAATTTCAGCCAATCAGAGCATATTATTGGCCCTGGCAGCCATATTGAATATCTGACTGGAACGAAAAACAGTAACTTTGTAGAGGACCATCCAAGGAACATTCCTGCTAAGTTCGGTTCCAATTGGCCAAGTGGTTTCGGAGAAGAAGTTTGAAATGTGAAAAGTTTACAGACAACAGACGACGGACGCCAAGTGATGGCAATAGTTCACATGGACCTTTGGTCCAGGTGAACTAAAAAGGGCAAAAGTAGCATAAACATATAAATCCTGACAAAATAAAAATTGCAATACAAATATTCTTCACATGCTTTTTAATTAATATAATAATCTATACTATGATATTTTCCTTTTTTTCCAACTCCTTTACAGCAAGCTGTTTTTTCCCTCATATTTTCAGATGAATTTTCTATATCTTTTTTGCATTAGGAGAATTAATGGTAGCAGTTATGAAATCCTTTAATTGTTCTCAATATGTTGCTGCAAAGCTATCCAAAATAAAAATATTTCCTACTTAACAAGTAACATTTTACTCTATTCTGTTTTCTTTTATAGCTATTTAATGGCTTAAAATAACATAATATATAAACGATATGAAAAATCAAAATCAAGACTAGAAAATAATTATGTACATAAAAAATAGAACTGTAAATAAATCTATAATATATTTTGCTAGATCTATAACTCAGAATAAAGGAAATTGGTGGGTTCAGAAATATATAGAGAAGAAGCTACTACAATCACATTTTTAAATCAATTTAAATCACATCTCTCATTTGCCACAACTAAATATGTTGCGTGGGAGATCTGAAGAAAACCCATTACGGGTCACCTGCAAGTGACCCTATGTTACCCTCCAATGATAATTATGTTAGGCTACTATGAAAGCGTTTTAATTTTAAATTAAACTGCTCTGTTAGCTACAACCTATCTGAAAAAGGATATAACCCATATTTATCATATCATTAAATATTCATAATATAGGGTAACTTTCAGTTGACCTGTAATGAAGTTTCTGTAGATCTCACATGTGGTGACATATCAGCAAAAGGGAGGCAAATGAGAGATGTGAATTTAATAAGATTGAAGCAACAAATATCTAGTGGTAATTTCATAGGTATATGAAAAAGAAAGAACACATTTGTAAACAAATTTTACACCCGTTGACCCACCATATATTTCTGACCTTTGGCCAAGTGATCTACAATGACAGGTCAAATACATAATGGTACAGCCATATCAAAGTTCAGACTAAGAGATCATAATAGAAAACTGTACAATCTATATACAGACAGATGTAGACATGTCAGATTTATTCTTTTAGTTCTAATGAACCAATATTTGTCATTATGTCTAAGGTATTGTCCAGAGATAAACATGGCAGAGGGATTTCTTCAAATTCATCAGGTACCAAGTCTATGATGGGTATTTCTTCTCCACAGGTCTCTGTAAATATTAATATATATTTTCAATACACATTTATCATCTAAATAAAGGTAAACAAAAAAGTTGCAGATGTTCATTAATTTCACAATTCATTTAGGAATGTAATCATTTTGAGTAAGTGTGTGAGTGATTGTTGCTTAAAGTAATATGAAAGACAAATATCGTGGAATTGTTTATTAAATATTTTCACTTAATTTTAACAAAAATCAACTGCATAACATTAAAAATCCACTCAAAAGCAGATTTTAAGAGCAAATCGCAAAATATTTGACAGCAGATAATTCTGTCAGCCCGGCAGTAATGCAAATGATATGCGTGTGCCCCAAGATTTGAACTCTTTTGGGGAGATTATCGCTCATGCGCACTGTTCAGTTGATGAATAAAATGTTGGATGCAAGTAAAAATATATTCCGTGTGTACCACGCAAGAATAATTGCAAAAAAAAAAATGGTTCACACGACATGAAACAGATAGTCCTCAATAATCATTGTCAGGAATGTGTGTGCTTACCTCAGCATCCATGATTGTTTATCTTTTCCTCACGAGGTCATGATCGGCAATCATTGGAAAAAAACAACCGAAAGTTAATCAGTCTCCACAACAATGGTGAGGACGATAAACATGCACACAGATTTGCAGATTTCTAATTGTTGGGAACATATTTCGACTTGAAACATGCATGAATAGCTTAGTACAGGTACCGCCGTATTCCAAATTGAATTTTCAGGGACAAAATTTCTTCACCCAAAACTGGTGTAATATTACTTTAATGCCAAACGAGCAATTTTTCAGCTAAATCAGAGTAAGAACAAGTTACATTCAATGAAACAGTGATGATATCCACTTTGTACTAGACCAACACGCTTAATTGGATCTTTATAGTACTAGCTCACTGAAACAAGTCTGTGGGTAGACATGTCACTCCACTCGAGCACATTATCCAGATTCTGAGCCCACCAGTCTTTTCTCTTACTACTTAAAGCTGCATGCTTAGCCTAGAAGTAGCTAATACCAATTTTACAGTCTTCAGTTTGATCTGACCGAGCCTCAAACCAACAATCTACTGTATTCAATTCGAGCATGCTAACCATTATGCCACCAATGTGGTTCTGTAATACATACAAAGTAATACAATATACATTTATGGCCCTTGTGCCATAAATTGTTTATTATACCGAAATTACATACATAACAACAAAACATTTTTTTAAACTAATTTAACATTTTATTCAATTTGTGTAGTTGTTTATGTTGATAGTTACATTGCAGTTATCCGAAAAATGGAGATTGAAACTAAACATTCCACGACATCAGAAATTTTCTTTTGTGTCCATTTGTATATGACGTCGCCATGGGGGCACGTGGTAGCGGAATACATGATATTTATTTTCCCGGAACACGCAATCTAGGGATACATGAAGTTTTGTCTTCCTGACATGTGACGTTTTTTAACTAATCACAGACACTTATATCTATGAGGTCAGGGGTTTCAAAGTGGGACGGTACCCGGTACTTTTACCCGTCTGAGATCGTGTATAGTACCGGCAGAAATTACTGAACCCCCCAAAATTAGCGGTGGTCAAAAGTACAAGTACGATGGTCGATAGGCTTGTGGACTATTTTTCATAAAAAAATTAATGATCAAGTCAATTGCTGAATTCTCGCATTCAAATCGAACAACTGCGTCACGACCAAGTTGACGGGATATTCCCCGTTTTAAAAATAACTTTACCTTAGAATCGTAAATAGCAGTTTGCGCATGCGGTAAATAGATATGTGTTCACCCCAATATCTTTTCATCCTTGTGTAAAACTCGGACCGGAACAAAGCTGACATCATTTCAAAATAAAAAAAAATGACCGATTACAAATTATGTTCAAACACAATTTAGTGTAATCTTCAGTAATATAAGTATGATCATTATGTATTATGAATATATGACTACACAATATTTTGAGCGATTTTTTTTATCCATTTAAAACCCAGGGTCGAATCATTCTGGGGCGTACTGTCTTGTTGCTTAACTCCGTTCATATTGTTTAACTTCCGGTATAAAAAAATAAAAACCTATGGCTAATTTATTTACATATTTTGACGGGGACCTACCGCGGTTGTTCACAGAAATGAAAGTGTGTTGAAAAACATTTTTAAAAGGTTTACGAGGAGATAAGGGATAGAAAATTACTAGAAATCTTGAAAAAGGACCGGACATGGCTCAAATACAAATTGCATTGTAATGTCAAAACGCAGGTCCCACTTTTTTTTCCAAAATAATTTAACTTTTGTGATTCAAATGTTAATAAATGTCTTCCCGCGAATCGTTTTTGTTCGAACATTTTTTTTCAACATAAGTCGTTAAAGTAACAATATATATTGTTTTTGTTTAATTATATTTGTATTGATCTATTAAAATTATAAATTTTATTAAAGATCGATGATTGCAAATTAAATTTATATGTTTCATTAATTATGACACTTACATGTCTTGATCCGTGCCAATGGTCTTTGATGAGTTTAATTACTGGTAATAAAGTAAAAAAAAACACACAAGCCAAGGTATTGTGAAAAAGAAAAGGACAAAGCCAACAAAAGAATTTTGAGAAGTTTAAGCTTTGATAACAATGGCTTGGTCAAGCCTAGCTGTGGAACCGTAGCTCTTTATGGTTCTTTTGGTTTTTTTTAAAGATATGGCGGACTATCTATGAATAATCTTGGCTGAAGTCTGTAAACTGAAATATTCAATAAAGAAATTGGGGGAAAAAATCCAGGCATTATGCATGGTCTTCACTCTTGGTGAAATCTGAACTCAAGTTAATGGGATTTTTCTTTCAAAAACACTTAATGTTTTGCAGTCTTTGAAGTACATTTTTTGGTCCACAAAATGCTAGATTTCAGGAGCTTCCACCCCCTGGACCGCTTACGGTCCTCAGCCTAATTTTTTAGGTACCTCCTAAAATTTCAGAAGTACCTCCTATTATAAAAAACTTTGAAACCCCTGTGAGGTATAATAATAACTTTTATAATCACATTCACAAACAGTACTATTAAAGCTGGAAGAATTTGTTTTACAATTTTAATTACTCAATTGTTTAAACAGTTGTGGAAGTGTGAAATTATCTTTTGATTAATCCCGCCAAAAAAGGCATCAACTCACGGCTTTATTTAACCATATGGATAAGAGTCATCCTAGAGTAATCCACATAAATGATTAATGGTAGGTTCAGAAAATAACTAGTTCCTTAAGGCCACCGTAAAAAATATGTCCATTTCCTGCACCCGACCCTCCATTTCATCAATGGGTTGATAGGTAGGGGGATTTCCCCCCCCCCCAAAAAAAATATCCCAATATTTGGACATCATATCAGACAATATGAACAAACTACAAAAAAAAATACTATTTTTCAGATTGATTTTGAGCACACATCCTCATTGTCCCTTATAATTGATCAAGAAAAAAATTGCTTCCGCACTGGTGCTTGTCCAACATGCCATTCAACATCACATTTACAGCAACAAAGCTTCAATGCTGTGTTCCTATGACACAAATCTGGTTCCTACCCAGGTTGAGCAACAGATTTTGATCATATAAAACAGTGTAAACCAGTTCCAAACATAAATTCTGGAAAAGTATTGGAACTTCTGGTAACCAAAAAAAAAGACCTCTTGCCAAATCACCCAAAAAATATTTTCAGTCGCAATGGTCAATCACAGGCGCATGTGTAGAGTCAAAAATATGCTCGCTATGTACCTAAAATACCACAAGGCCGGACTCACTCCTACTACCCCTGTCAAAATGTCGATAGGACACAAATCGCTTACTAATTTGCGTAGTGAAATGATTTTTCTTCAAGGAAAACCCATTTTTTATATCTTCCTACCATCTACACCCCCATACTGACAGATAATCCTCAGATTTTGCTAACAATGGACACCTAAGTGGCAGCAAAGCGAAAGTAGGTCGCGTGCGACATATTTCCGCCTTTCGGTCATTCTCGGGTTTTATCATATATAATTACTAAACACTAGAAACATTACAAGGCGCCAAAATACAATGATATGACTGACAAAATGAATGAAAACTTCAGTGCTTCTTGGTATGCAAATAATACTAAAAATAAGGCATAGGAAATAATTGTATTTAAAAAACATTATAATTATACAGTAACAATACTGATATATAATTACGTTTCCCGATCTTTTCTTTCTGAACTTCTCAGGTATGTTTCGTAAGGCAATGATAAGGCAACGACCGAAAGGCAGAAATATGTCGCACGTGACCTACTTTCGCTTTGCTGCCACTTACGTGTCCATTGTCAACAAAATCTGAGGATTATCAGTCAGTATGGGGGTGTAGATGGTAGGAAGATATAAAAAACGGGTTTTCCTTGAAGAAAAATCATTTCACTACGCAAATTAGTAAGCGATTTGCGTCCTATCGACATTTTGACAGGGGAAATAGCGATTGAAGTGACAGGAATAGTAGGAGTGAGTCCGGCCTTGTGGTATTTTAGGTACATAGCGAGCATATTTTTGACTCTACACAAGGGCCTGTGGGTCAATTGGGTGCGGGAAACAAACAAATTTATAATTTTGGCCTAATTTTGTTAAATTAGCTTCCCAAATGTCAAATCAAGTTCAAATACCTGTTTTATCTAGAGAATATTTAGCAACAGAAGACTCTAATTTTCTGTTCAATTCTTCTATTCTTTCCCTTTCTTCTATTTCTTCGTCTTCATCATCTTCTGACTCTGGTAAATCTCCAAACAGACACGGAGGTCGCCAATTTACTAAATTCTTTATGTATGTACTTATTCTCTCTGATTTTGGCCATATATCTTCAAAATCATCTTCTAAATTAAAAAAAATAATCAAAAATTACTCCCGACTCATAACTTTTAATCAATCTTAACACAGTGTAATGGTTTAGGTAACAAGACCATAAGGACAACCATAGGTCTTTATCAAAATTTTTTTTTATCAATATTTCTTTTAAGGTTTGATGGATACGTTTATACAATGCATTCCAACCCCCAGTTTTTTTTCTGTATTAGCTATAATCATCTCTTGAGATTTTTAATAAAGATAAAAGCTTTTTGTAATCTTGATGTGATGTACTGTCATAGAGGCTCTGATGTATATATTCTAATATCTAGATTACCATCATTAAACCCTCATTTGTGCATTAGAATCAAAAGCCTCTCATAATCCAGAGAACCAGAAGGAAATCATAGTCTGCAACCCACGACTGATTATGCTCTAATACTCTTCACCCATGAGTCAACTGACAGAGAATGATGAATTATTCATGGAAACTGATTGGCTCCACTAGTGTGGTTTGGAGGACTTATTATTTGCATTATATTACATTCTACTGGATCGGAAAATTATTTTACACCACATTGATACCTCAAACCAGTAAACCGACAACTCAGAAACGAATGTAATTGTATCAGTTGATCCTTGGGTGATGAGTGGAGGGTAGCAGAGAAACGAATGTAATTGTATCAGTTGATCCATGGGTGATGAGTGAAGGGTAGCAGAGAAACGAATGTAATTGTATCAGTTGATCCTTGGGTGATGAGTAGAGGGTAGCAGAGAAACAAATGTAATTGTATCAGTTGATCCACGGGTGAAGAGTGGAGGGTAGCAGAGAAACGAATGTAATTGTATCAGTTGATCCTTGGGTGATGAGTGGAGGGTAGCAGAGAAACGAATGTAATTGTATCAGTTGATCCTTGGGTGATGAGTGGAGGGTAGCAGAGAAACGAATGTAATTGTATCAGCTGATCCTTGGGTGATGAGTGGAGGGTAGCAGAGAAATGAATGCAATTGTATCAGTTGATCCTTGAGTGATGAGTGGAGGGTAGCAGAGAAACGAATGTAATTGTATCAGTTGATCCTTGGGTGATGAGTGGAGGTTAGCAGAGAAACGAATGTAATTGTATCAGTTGATCCACGGGTGAAGAGTGGAGGGTAGCAGAGAAACGAATGTAATTGTATCAGTTGATCCTTGGGTGAAGAGTGGAGGGTAGCAGAGAAACGAATGTAATTGTATCAGTTGATCCACGGGTGAAGAGTAGCAGAGAAACGAATGTAATTGTATCAGTTGATCCACGAGTGATGAGTGGAGGGTAGCAGAGAAACGAATGTAATTGTATCAGATGATCCACGAGTGATGAGTGGAGGGTAGCAGAGAAACGAATGTAATTGTATCAGTTGATCCACGGGTGAAGAGTGGAGGGTAGCAGAGAAACGAATGTAATTGAATCAGTTGATCCTTGGGTGATGAGTGGAGGTTAGCCGAGAAACGAATGTAATTGTATCAGTTGATCCACGAGTGAAGAGTGGAGGGTAGCAGAGAAACGAATGTTATTGTATCAGTTGATCCACAAGTGATGAGTGGAGGGTAGCTGAGAAATGAATGTAATTGTATCAGTTGATCCTTTGGGTGATGAGTGGAGGGTAGCAGAGAAACGAATGTAATTGTATCAGTTGATCCTTGGGTGATGAGTGGAGGGTAGCAGAGAAACGAATGTAATTGTATCAGTTGATCCTTGAGTGATGAGTGGAGGGTAGCAGAGAAACAAATGTAATTGTATCAGTTGATCCACGAGTGATGAGTGGAGGGTAGCAGAGAGACGAATGTAATTGTATCAGTTGATCCACGGGTGAAGAGTGGAGGGTAGCAGAGAAACGAATGTAATTGTATCAGTTGATCCTTGGGTGATGAGTGGAGGGTAGCAGTGAAATGAATGTAATTGTATCAGTTGATCCACGGGTGAAGAGTGGAGGGTAGCAGAGAAATGAATGTAATTGTATCAGTTGATCCTTGGGTGATGAGTGGAGGGTAGCAGAGAAATGAATGTAATTGTATCAGTTGATCCTTGGGTGATGAGTGGAGGGTAGCAGAGAAATGAATGTAATTGTATCAGTTGATCCTTGCGTGAAGAGTGGAGGGTAGCAGAGAAACGAATGTAATTGTATCAGTTGATCCTTGGGTGACGAGTGGAGGGTAGCAGAGAACCGAATGTAATTGTATCAGTTGATCCTTGGGTGAAGAGTGGAGGGTAGCAGAGAAACGAATGTAATTGTATCAGCTGATCCTTGGGCGATGAGTGGAGGGTAGCAGAGAAACGAATGTAATTGCATCAGTTGATCCTTGGGCGATGAGTGGAGGGTAGCAGAGAAACGAATGTAATTGTATCAGTTGATCCTTGGGTGATGAGTGGAGGGTAGCAGAGAAACGAATGTAATTGTATCAGTTGATCTTTGGGTGATGAGTGGAGGGTAGGAGAGAAACAAATGTAATTGTATCAGTTGATCCACGGGTGAAGAGTGGAGGGTAGCAGAGAAACGAATGTAATTATATCAGTTGATCCAAGAGTGATAAGTGGAGGGTAGCAGAGAAACGAATGTAATTGTATCAGTTGATCCACGGGTGAAGAGTGGAGGGTAGCAGAGAAACGAATGTAATTGTATCAGTTGATCCTTGGGTGATGAGTAGAGGGTAGCAGAGAAATGAATGTAATTGTATCAGTTGATCCTTGGGTGAAGAGTGGAGGGTAGCAGAGAAACGAATGCAATTGTATCAGTTGATCCTTGGGTGATGAGTGGAGGGTAGCAGAGAAACGAATGTAATTGTTTCAGTTGATCCTTGGGTGATGAGTGGAGGGTAGCAGAGAAACGAATGTAATTGTATCAGTTGATCCTTGGGTGAAGAGTGGAGGGTAGCAGAGAAACGAATGCAATTGTATCAGTTGATCCACTGGTGAAGAGTGGAGGGTAGCAGAGAAACGAATGTAATTGTATCAGTTGATCCTTGGGTGATGAGTGGAGGGTAGCAGAGAAACGAATGTAATTGTATCAGTTGATCCATGGGTGATGAGTGGAGGGTAGCAGAGAAACGAATGTAATTGTATCAGTTGATCCTTGGGTGATGAGTGGAGGATAGCAGAGAAACGAATGTAATTATATCAGTTGATCCACGGGTGAAGAGTGGAGGGTACCAGAGAAACAAATGTAATTGTATCAGTTGATCCTTGGGTGAAGAGTGGAGGGTAGCAGAGAAACGAATGTAATTGTATCAGTTGATCCACGGGTGAAGAGTGGAGGGTAGCAGAGAAACGAATGTAATTGTATCAGTTGATCCACGAGTGATGAGTGGAGGGTAGCAGAGAAACGAATGTAATTGTATCAGTTGATCCACGAGTGATGAGTGGAGGGTAGCAGAGAAATGAATGTAATTGTATCAGTTGATCCTTGGGTGATGAGTGGAGGGTAGCAGAGAAACGAATGTAATTGTATCAGTTGATCCTTGGGTGAAGAGTGGAGGGTAGCAGAGAAACGAATGTAATTGTATCAGTTGATCCTTGGGTGATGAGTGGAGGGTAGCAGAGAAACGAATGTAATTGTATCAGTTGATCCTTGGGTTATGAGTGGAGGGTAGCAGAGAAACGAATGTAATTGCATCAGCTGATCCTAGGGTGATGAGTGGAGGGTAGCAGAGAAACGAATGTAATTGTATCATTTGATCCTTGGGTGATGAGTGGAGGGTAGCAGAGAAATGAATGTAATTGTATCAGTTGATCCATGGGTGATGAGTGGAGGGTAGCAGAGAAACGAATGTAATTGTATCAGTTGATCCTTGGGTGAAGAGTGGAGGGTAGCAGAGAAACGAATGTAATTGTATCAGCTGATCCTTGGGCGATGAGTGGAGGGTAGCAGAGAAACGATTGTAATTGTATCAGTTGATCCTTGGGCGATGAGTGGAGGGTAGCAGAGAAACAAATGTAATTGTATCAGTTGATCCTTGGGTGACGAGTGGAGGGTAGCAGAGAAACGAATGTAATTGTATCAGTTGATCCTTGGGTGATGAGTGGAGGATAGCAGAGAAACGAATGTAATTATATCAGTTGATCCACGGGTGAAGAGTGGAGGGTACCAGAGAAACAAATGTAATTGTATCAGTTGATCCTTGGGTGAAGAGTGGAGGGTAGCAGAGAAACGAATGTAATTGTATCAGTTGATCCACGGGTGAAGAGTGGAGGGTAGCAGAGAAACGAATGTAATTGTATCAGTTGATCCACGAGTGATGAGTGGAGGGTAGCAGAGAAACGAATGTAATTGTATCAGTTGATCCACGAGTGATGAGTGGAGGGTAGCAGAGAAATGAATGTAATTGTATCAGTTGATCCTTGGGTGATGAGTGGAGGGTAGCAGAGAAACGAATGTAATTGTATCAGTTGATCCTTGGGTGAAGAGTGGAGGGTAGCAGAGAAACGAATGTAATTGTATCAGTTGATCCTTGGGTGATGAGTGGAGGGTAGCAGAGAAACGAATGTAATTGTATCAGTTGATCCTTGGGTTATGAGTGGAGGGTAGCAGAGAAACGAATGTAATTGCATCAGCTGATCCTAGGGTGATGAGTGGAGGGTAGCAGAGAAACGAATGTAATTGTATCATTTGATCCTTGGGTGATAAGTGGAGGGTAGCAGAGAAATGAATGTAATTGTATCAGTTGATCCATGGGTGATGAGTGGAGGGTAGCAGAGAAACGAATGTAATTGTATCAGTTGATCCTTGGGTGAAGAGTGGAGGGTAGCAGAGAAACGAATGTAATTGTATCAGCTGATCCTTGGGCGATGAGTGGAGGGTAGCAGAGAAACGATTGTAATTGTATCAGTTGATCCTTGGGCGATGAGTGGAGGGTAGCAGAGAAACAAATGTAATTGTATCAGTTGATCCTTGGGTGACGAGTGGAGGGTAGCAGAGAAACGAATGTAATTGTATCAGTTGATCCTTGGGTGATGAGTGGAGGGTAGCAGAGAAACGAATGTAATTGTTTCAGTTGATCCTTGGGTGATGAGTGGAGGGTAGCAGAGAAACGAATGTAATTGTATCAGTTGATCCTTGGGTGAAGAGTGGAGGGTAGCAGAGAAACGAATGCAATTGTATCAGTTGATCCACTGGTGAAGAGTGGAGGGTAGCAGAGAAATGAATGTAATTGTATCAGTTGATCCTTGGGTGATGAGTGGAGGGTAGCAGAGAAACGAATGTAATTGTATCAGTTGATCCTTGGGTGATGAGTGGAGGGTAGCAGAGAAACGAATGTAATTGTATCAGTTGATCCTTGGGTGATGAGTGGAGGATAGCAGAGAAACGAATGTAATTATATCAGTTGATCCACGGGTGAAGAGTGGAGGGTACCAGAGAAACAAATGTAATTGTATCAGTTGATCCTTGGGTGAAGAGTGGAGGGTAGCAGAGAAACGAATGTAATTGTATCAGTTGATCCACGGGTGAAGAGTGGAGGGTAGCAGAGAAACGAATGTAATTGTATCAGTTGATCCACGAGTGATGAGTGGAGGGTAGCAGAGAAACGAATGTAATTGTATCAGTTGATCCACGAGTGATGAGTGGAGGATAGCAGAGAAATGAATGTAATTGTATCAGTTGATCCTTGGGTGATGAGTGGATGGTAGCAGAGAAACAAATGTAATTGTATCAGTTGATCCTTGGGTGAAGAGTGGAGGGTAGCAGAGAAACGAATGTAATTGTATCAGTTGATCCTTGGGTGATGAGTGGAGGGTAGCAGAGAAACGAATGTAATTGTATCAGTTGATCCTTGGGTTATGAGTGGAGGGTAGCAGAGAAACGAATGTAATTGTATCAGCTGATCCTAGGGTGATGAGTGGAGGGTAGCAGAGAAATGAATGTAATTGTATCAGTTGATCCTTGAGTGATGAGTGGAGGGTAGCAGAGAAACGAATGTAATTGTATCAGTTGATCCTTGGGTGATGAGTTGAGGGTAGCAGAGAAACAAATGTAATTATATCAGTTGATCCTTGGGTGATGAGTGGAGGGTAGCAGAGAAACGAATGTAATTGTATCAGTTGATCCTTGGGTGATGAGTCGAGGGTAGCAGAGAAACGAATGTAATTGTATCAGTTGATCCTTGGGTGATGAGTGGAGGGTAGCAGAGAAATGAATGTAATTGTATCAGTTGATCCATGGGTGATGAGTGGAGGGTAGCAGAGAAACGAATGTAATTGTATCAGTTGATCCTTGGGTGAAGAGTGGAGGGTAGCAGAGAAACGAATGTAATTGTATCAGCTGATCCTTGGGCGATGAGTGGAGGGTAGCAGAGAAACGATTGTAATTGTATCAGTTGATCCTTGGGCGATGAGTGGAGGGTAGCAGAGAAACAAATGTAATTGTATCAGTTGATCCTTGGGTGATGAGTGGAGGGTAGCAGAGAAACGAATGTAATTGTATCAGTTGATCCTTGGGTGATGAGTGGAGTGTAGCAGAGAAACGAATGTAATTGTTTCAGTTGATCCTTGGGTGATGAGTGGAGGGTAGCAGAGAAACGAATGTAATTGTATCAGTTGATCCTTGGGTGAAGAGTGGAGGGTAGCAGAGAAACGAATGCAATTGTATCAGTTGATCCACTGGTGAAGAGTGGAGGGTAGCAGAGAAATGAATGTAATTGTATCAGTTGATCCTTGGGTGATGAGTGGAGGGTAGCAGAGAAACGAATGTAATTGTATCAGTTGATCCTTGGGTGATGAGTGGAGGGTAGCAGAGAAACGAATGTAATTGTATCAGTTGATCCTTGGGTGATGAGTGGAGGGTAGCAGAGAAACGAATGTAATTGTATCAGTTGATCCTTGGGTTATGAGTGGAGGGTAGCAGAGAAACGAATGTAATTGTATCAGCTGATCCTAGGGTGATGAGTGGAGGGTAGCAGAGAAATGAATGTAATTGTATCAGTTGATCCTTGAGTGATGAGTGGAGGGTAGCAGAGAAACGAATGTAATTGTATCAGTTGATCCTTGGGTGATGAGTTGAGGGTAGCAGAGAAACAAATGTAATTATATCAGTTGATCCTTGGGTGATGAGTGGAGGGTAGCAGAGAAACGAATGTAATTGTATCAGTTGATCCTTGGGTGATGAGTCGAGGGTAGCAGAGAAACGAATGTAATTGTATCATTTGATCC